>PVIJ01005915.1:0-98152 GCA_004024925.1 Scalopus aquaticus | reverse complement strand
CGCTCCCCAATCTTTGTGGCTCTTCCTTTCTCCAGCCTCCCCACCACAGCCCCATGGTCAGGAGAAAGTATTCCAGCCTCTTGCCATGAACCCTGCAGGAGAGGGTTTGCTGAGGGACCAGCCTCTCCAGAGAGCTATCCCTGCCAGAGGGCGAAGACAAAGAACAAATCTTCCTGGGTGTCCAGGAAGATTTGAACCAGCAAGGTCTTACAAATCAGAAGAGAGAGAAGTCAGTTTCTTTGAATTGAGGGAATAATCTAAGATAAGAAGATCACCAAGGTACACATTCCAAACTTAAAAAAAAAAAAGGTGTGGCAAAATCAAGGTGTGGCCCCCACGGGGCCAGGCAGGTAGAGAAGTGAGCCAGGCAGCCCGGGTGGGGGCTGGGAGCGGATAAAGATGGGGGTGGGGCGCTTCTCCATCCTCCTGCTTCCTGGCCCTCCCGTGCCCTGGTAGGGAGTTCTGACTTGGGGTAGTGAGAGCTCATGTTTGTCAAAGAAAGCCAGAAATCAGATGGGTATGTAAAAGCTGACTTTAGAAGTGCCAGCAACTGTTTTGTACACCTCCAGAGCAAAAACCAAGAATATACAAAACTAGGGCTGTGGGATTATGCAGCCCTAGTCCGCCAGAGTAGGATGGGAGAGTCCAGCAAACAATGGCTCGGAGTATATACTTCCATCCACAGTTACCTATTAATAGTTCCTGGATAACTGGCTGATTAGATAACCCTCACTGATAGGAGGGACACTTGGCTGTATCACTGGTCAGATACCATGGAATCAACCCACTGTTTTTTAGTGAGTATCTACTAAGTGCCCATTGGAAAGAATGCTCTGGATTGGGTAGAAATCCACGGTTAGAAACCCATCCTTTTTTGGACATAGCAGTCAGTGCTTCCTAGAGAGCTGCAGAAAGCAGGTTTGGAAGGGGGTCTTCTCTCCTAAATTCACAGGTGGTTTATCACACCTTAAATAAATATTTGACCCCTTTGATTCACAGCTACTTAAAGAGATTCCTTAAGGATTTCCTAGGCTTTGGAAAAAATGAGACTTCACACTTGTATTACAAATTTTATGCACTTAAAACACTAGTTAATTCCCTGAAGGAGACACTCATGTTTTTCTTTTGGTATCACATGGGCAAAGTGGAAAATGAGCCCCTTTTCTGTATTGGGGGCTGATTTTTTCCTCAGAAGTGATCCACTTCACAAAAAGAATTCATCTTTTTTTCCTGGGAGCAGCAGTGCATTACAGTGGAGGTGGAGCGTGGTCTTAGACATAATGGAAAAATTGCAGGTATTGAAAGCAACAATTTCGTGCCCATTTGGAACGAGGGAAATTTGGCATAACCTTTGTGGGAAGGCAACGTGGCGATATGGAGCCAAATAAAGACACAGATAGGCTTTGCTACAGGTGTCTTTCCTCTGAAGATTTACCTGAAGGTAACATGTCCCAGGTGTGAAAATCGAGATTCACGGGGTAGCTGCAGGAGGCCCCACTGGGAATGATGATAAATCGCCAGAAATCAGAATATCCCTCAAAAATGGACAAAGGGTTTCTAAAGATGGCGTAGGCACACAGGGCCACTGTCCACCCACAAAGACAATGCTGTGCTCTAGTATTGCAGAGAAAGGTCTGTGACATAAGACACAGAATTAGTGGAGTATGATCGCATTTAGGTGAAAGGCCTGTGCGTGCAAGAGAAGACAGGATGATGTTCGAGACTGAAGAGCACTCTTTCCTCTTGGGTGGGCCCAGAAGGATTTCTACTCTCTCTGTACTTTCCTTGAATACAAAACACAGGTGGTCAAAACAACAGCAAAAAGCTCTTTTCCAAAGAATTAGGAAAGTGTGAAGGAGAGATGCACGTTGAGTGCAGAGTAGAAATGAGAAAAGCCAAAGCAGCATAAAAAAGATGTAGCAAGGAAATAAAAAAACAACAAAAAAGAAAAAGCTGTAGAAACCACTTTCTCAATTAAGTAATAGTGTTGACCTCAAATAACAGTACTGTCCCATTCAGGGAATTAACTAATATTTTAGGCTGTGTAGAGGTTAAGTTGAACTCAATGCTATAATGCAAACATAAATGAGAAAAAATTATGATTTTTTTCCAGTGCTTGGGATATCCTTTAGGAGTGTGTTTAAGTAGCTGTGAATCAAGGAAAGCAAATATTTACTTAAGGTACAATAAACAACCTAAAAATTTAGGAAGAAGACCCCTTTCCAAACCTGCTTTATAGATCTTTTTTTTTAAAGATTTATTTATTTATGCATACAAGCTGGGGTGTAGGCCAGAGGGGTGGGGGGTGAGAGGATTCACCAGAGACAGAGTGGGGAGCAGAACAGGCAGCTCTACTAAAGTACACTGCTGAGGGGAGCAGCGGGCGAGGCAGGAGAGGTCTGCTGTGCCATGTGAGAAGCTCCTTGGCCGGGGATTGAACTTGTGCTGCAGTGGCAGTGGCCAGCTTCATAGTGCTGTGCTTAACCCATTGCGCCACCAGGGAGGCCCTATGGATCTTTCTTGGATCCATTGACTGTGGTGTCCAGGTAAGTCCAAAGTAGCGCTGGCCCCATATAAAGCCAGGCAAGTGCTCTTGCAATTTCCTGAGGTTGGAACAGCTCTCAGGACACCTGGTACAGGATAGGCTTGCCCTCTGCCCCTAGCCTGGTGCCAGGAGTGTGCACGGGGCGTGGCACAGAGGATGGAGGACTCTTTGTCACTGTACACCAACAGCCTGTTTTGCTCCTCCCTAGCTCCAGCTGCTATTCACCAGGTCTTCTGCCATTTGTGATTTGACTTTTAAAGACGCCTCTGCACACAGGCACAGAATCGGTTGAAAAATAAATGAGCAGGCCGCTCACCAGCTTTGCCCTGAATGAGAACCAACAGCTCACGCATAATTCTGATTCTGATAAGCTGTCCCGTGTTTGTGTGTGTTTCCTCTAAATAGAGAACATGCCAGTGTTTTCCAGACTAGCTCCCACCATGTTAACAAGAGGAAAGGCACACTGCTACGACAAAGATGTCCATGTTCAAAAGAGCATAGAAAATGCTGCATTGGAGAAAACCAAACTGCTTTCTTTCCTACAGGTATTCTCCGTGGTTTGCCTGTTTCAACATATGCTGTGGATTTTCAAGAGGACAACTTTGTATGCCTTGAATTTATTGAGCGTGGAATTAGTCCCTCCTCAAAGAACAACGTGGTTCTTCAAAAAGATAAGAATGTGTGAGTCATCCTTGCTTTTTAAAAGATACTTATTTTTTTATATCCTGCTACTTTTTTTTACAGATCCACAGTTACTCTTTTATTCCTGCGGCCCACCATGCCTTAGACCAGTGGTATGCAAATTTGCATTAGGGACAATTCAGAAAAGTATGAAATTGTTTATAAAGGTATATTTATTTATAGTTATTCAAAATGAAACTGCATTATTGCATTGGGTGAGGTGTGTTTTTATGACTTGCGTTACCCACCTTGATGGATTCTAGGGGTGATAATTAGGAATGAGAAAATGCCCGATGCGCTGTAAGTACCCAGTCAGTATTATCCAAATAGAACTGCTTTTATCATTACAGTAGCTCTGTGAGTTAGTCCCGCGGGCTCACTCCGTTTCCAGGTGAAGAAATGTTAGGAAAGTGCCCAGTCACACGGTGGCCAGCAGCGGGTGAGGAACCCCCCAGTTTGTCTCACCAGAGCGTCCACACTCTGCCAGAAAGACTGAGCGGATGCAGCCTTGGGGGGGACAGGAAGCCAAAGCTCACTGGGCCTTTCTGCTGATGCTGTGAGTTGTGCTCTAATAAGGGAGTGGCCCTTGGGCCCCCTTGGACTTCAGTCCTCCCCAGGAAGGACAGTGAGGAGGCTGCTGGAAACAGAGCACAGGCTCAAGCACAGAGGAGCGAAGCAGCCTCTAAAGCGGGTCTCCCTGAAATGTCTCCCACATAAAGCATATCGGTTTCCTCCCAATCAAAGCAGCCAGGAATTAACTCTCCCTTCTTCCTTCCCTGGTCCCTCCCTCCCTGGCTCCTCCTCCTCCTCCCTCCCTCCTCCTTTCTACCCGTCTTTCAGAACCTGTCTCTTGAGCAACGTAGGTATTGGCCCAACAGGTGAATGTCCCACCCACAAGGTTCCTACTATCCTCACTCAAACACAGTGGCTATCGTCCAAACTTTGTAAATTAAGAAAGTCTGGGGGCCTCTCTGGTGGCACAAGGGGTTAAGTCTCAGCACTAGGAAGCTATCCGCAGCCACTGCAGCACGAGTTCGATCCCCGGGCAGGGAGCTTTGGTGCAGCAGACCTCTCCTGCCTCGCCCGCTGCTCCCCTCAGCAGTGTATTTCAGTAGATCTGCCTGTTCTGCTCCCCGCTTTGTCTCTGGGGAATCCTCTCACCACCCCACACCTCTGGCCTGCACCCCAGCTCTTGTATGCATAAATAAATCTTTACAAGAAAAGAGCGAGAGTCTGGAATTGACGCTTAAAGAAGGTGTTTAATTTTCAGCACCTTCAATAACCTTCAAAAGTTATTTTCAATAAACTTGAAAGTAATTGTCCTGTATCTTTATTGGGTCTGAAGATGGGTTTATTCTACCCACCCAAGAAAAGAGAAGCAAGTGCTTCTTTGGCATAATAACTGACATGGGCAAGTAGCACGTTGGAATTTAAAATACCACACTGGCTCGGGATGGGGGGAAGCACAAAGGACTAGGTGGAGGACACTGGGTGCTTGGGCGTTGAGGGTGCCAGGGTGAGCAGACATGGGGGGGAGATTGCAGACTGTCACAATGCTAACGAGGATGTCAAACAGTAGTTCTTCACTAAAGAAAAGAAAAAGAAAAAAATCCCAGGAAATAAAGGAAAAACAAAGACAGACAGATGAATGGATGGATGGATAAATAGGTAGATAGACAGACAGATGTTGGGGAGAGGGAGGGAAGGATGCCTGGCCCTGCCCTCTGCTACCACCCCCTCTTGCTCTGAGGCTCTGGGGCCCTGGGCCTGGAAATCCCAGATCATCTTCTGCTCCATGTTCTGATGAAGCCAGACAACTGCAATCCATGGGCCGCACAGGGGCACATACTTTACATAGGACCCTCATGTGGGTTTATTTTTTTTTATTTTTTTAAAGATTTATTTATACATAGAAGCTGGGGTACAGGCCAGAGGCATGGGGTGGCAAGAGGGTTCACCAGAGACAGAGCAGAACAGGCAGATCAGAAATACACTGCCGAGGGGAGCAGCGGGCGAGACAGGAGAGGTCTGCTGCACCATGTGGGATTCTCCCCGGCTGGGCGTCGAACTCGCATTGTGCAGTGCCGATAGCTCCACAGTGCAGCGCTCAACCGCTGGGCCACCAGGGAGGCCCTGGGCTTATTTTTTTAAAGATTTATTTTTTTATTTATGCATACAAGAACTAGGGTGTAGGCCAGAGCTGCAGGGGGTGAGAGGGGTCAACAGAGACAGAGTGGGGAGCAGAACAGCACACTGCTGAGGGGAGCAGCAGGGAGACAGGAGAGGTCTGCTGCGCCATGTGGGAAGCTCCCTGGCCGGGGATCGAACTTGTGCTGCAGTGGCTGGGGATAGCTTGATAGTGCTGAGACTTAACCCCTGCACCACCCAGGAGACCCCAGACCTTTATTTTATTATCTACGTCTGGTCTAAACCCGCCCTCAGAGTCCTCGGCTCTAAGAAGGGAGACATATTATTTAATTGCTTTCATTTTTTTCTGTGGCTTTCATTCCTAAGGTCCCTCCCGTACTTACCGCTCTTCCACAGGTTTCCATATACATTTCCTTCTTGTTTCTTCTAGTACAAAAATCCTGGTGTGTTTTACACACTGGTTAATTACAGGGGCAACATGTACACAAGCAAAACGGTGGTTGGAAACTGTTAATTGGGCAGACAAGTGGCCACCAAGATGTTCAAATTAAATGGTTAGCCACCCAACCACTACAGTGCAAACGCAGGGGAATTTCGCCCACAACTCGTCATGATTTCAACTGGTGCTAAAGTTCACGCACTGCAGCAGCTGAGAGACACCCTGTTCATTCATCCATCAGCACAGTTTTTGGTCACCTACCAGGAGCCAGGAGCTCTGCCCAGAAGTAGGGGAAGCAGCAGAAAACACCACCTTGCTTGTCCCACGGCTTTGACTTTTTAAATTTCCTGGGCCAGGGAGGAGTCAAGAAAGTTCCATGAAACACCTCCCCTTTGAAGAGCACAGGAGGAAGTGAAAGCAAAAGTATTTTTAAATTTTATTTTGGCAATTCTTTGTGACACCCAGGAATGCACTTTCCTGCTGTTTCCCATGGAACTATCTGATTATTTGAATGGATAAAGAACACTTGTTTTGTTTTGTTTTTTCAAAGATTTATTCATTTATGCATACAAGCTGGGGTACAGGCCAGAGGCGCGGGGCGAGGAGAGGGTTCACCAGAGACGGAGTGGGGAGCAGAACAGGCAGATCAGAAATACACTGCTGAGGGGAGCAGCGGGCGAGGCAGGAGAGGTCTGCCGCACCATGTGGGATTCTCCCCGGCTGGGCATCGAACTCGCATCGCTGCTGCCGACAGCTCCACAGCGCAGCACCCAACCACCGCGCCACCAGGGAGGCCCCAGAACACTTGTTTTGACAACTCTTAGACTCTAAGAAGAATAGTGTTACCGGAGTGGGAGGGGAAGGAGATGGCAAGGAAAGGTGGAAGGATCCACTTGACAGCCCAAAGGGCACTCGGATTTGGGTGGGGGGTAAGGGGTGGTTTATACACGCGTAGAGGGCACCATATACCCCGAAGATGCATATAGTTTTGTAAGATCTACTGTTTTAGCAACTTTCATTTATTTTTTAAAAAGATTTATTTATGCATACAAGAGCTGGGGTATAGGCCAGAGGTGTGGGGGTGTGGGGTGAGAGGATTCACCAGGGATAGAGTGGGGAGCAGAACAGGCCGACCGACTGAAGTACACTGCTGAGGGGAGCAGCGGGCGAGGCAGGAGAGGTCTGCTGCACCCTGTGGGAAGCTCCCTGGCCGGGGATCGAACTCAGGCCGCAGTGGCTGGCAATAGCTTCACAGTGCTGAGATTTAACCCCTTGAGCCACCCAGGGAGGCCCTTGAGCAACTTTTAAACATACAATACAATATATGAATGACCTCACCAGGCGATAGTTACAGCCCAAGGGCATGTGTATTTGATGATCTCGGGTTTAAATTATTTGGATGACTCTCGATGTCCCTCCATCATCATGAAGGGGGAGGAAGGAGATGGTGTGTAGATTTGCTTCACTCATTGGGCATTGTTGTGGATGCAGTGAAGGAAATAAGACCCAAATCCTGCTTGTGGAGCAGACATGTCAACCTGAAAAGACACACGAGTTGACGCAGCAAAAAGAAAACATCACTCCAGATCAGAATAACCCTGTGGGAGCAGTTCAATTCCAACCGATGCCACTTACCGTGTGGCTGGCAAAGGCTCCCGCCAAAACCCTAATTGTCTGCTTTTAGAGCGAAGCAAATACTGACCACACTTCTGTCTTGGTTCAGTTCCAATCGACAGACAGATGTGGAACTCCAGGGCGCTCGGGACAGGCACAAGTCGCGGGGCACGTGACCGCCTCCAGGCGCCCCACCAAGTGCACCGCTGCTTAGAGGTCGCGGGTGGCCCATCCAGAGGTAGCCATGGCAACACAGACGCTTCCTGGAAACTCCCGATTCCTCTCCAATGCGGGAAGGAGCTGGGTAGGGCATCCAGGTGACAGGACGCAGGCCACCCTCCCCGTGCATGAAGGGGGTGCCCCCCCCCCATCACACACGGGGTGTTTTCCATCCCGGTGTGGGCCTGGCTACACTACAAACCTTCCATGGCAAAGCCGGAGTGCAGAATGCCAGCGTATTTGCTTTCATCTGTCTCCCTGACAGATAAATACAATGCCAAAATAAAAACATCTTTTCTTCACGCCCATTGAGATCTTTTCCTTTTTCAAAATCGTTTACATCAGATGCCTCTTGACTTGGGATCCGCTCTATTGATTTGTTTTAAGAAGAGAACGTCTCCTAAAGAAAGAAAAGCCATCTTTGATCTGACTTGACAAAAAGATCTAATCAAATAATACATCTACAGGGCGGGGGGGGGGGGAGCAAGTTGCTTTGAGCCACATCAAATATATGAAAGAGAAAATACTTCATTTAAATGCTGAAAACTAACACAAAACAACTTGAAATGTAAGAAGCTCTGCTGAATAAGTGAAACCACATGCGGCTCCGACAGGAGTTTCTCAGACACAATTAAAGGTCACTTCGTGTACAAACACCTCGGCACCCAGAGGCGGCACCGGCTGTCAACGTTTCTGGCCACGTTGCAGGTGCTGGGACCTGGCGCGCTGGCACCGTGGCTGCTCCAACCCCAGAAGAAGAGACTGTTCCTTAAACCGGAAACCTGCCATGTCCAACCTTGGATTTCCGCTGTTCTGCTTAGGGTGCAAAGAAACGGGGCCAAATGGACAGGGACCCCTGCTTCATCCAAAGCTGACAGCCCCTGCATGGAGCCAGCTTGACTCAGAAAACCAAAGCACAGCTTCCTTGCTCTCTGCCCACCCTCTCCGGCCTCCGGGGTCCAGGGGCCCTCTGGGGCGCCCCTCCAGGAAGCAGGGTGTTCCTGCCACACTCATCGTGTGTCTTCCAGCGCCTGGGAGGTTTCACTTCCAGAGTCTTAGTGGGAAGGTGGGGTATTGGCAAAGGCGCTATTTAAAAGCGCTCTGGGCGGGGGCCTGTTCCCTTTAAGAAAAGGGGGACTGAAGAAAAGGCTTCAAAGTTTTGCTTTCAAACGGGAAATCACATCTAGGAAGCTTTTCTCAGAATGAGAAAAAAAAATTATTTGCTTTGAAAGAGAAGTAAATCTTAAGAGCCATGAGATGAAAGAGTAAGTCCGTGTGAACTTAGAAAAGTGGCCCTTTCCAGGGGGATGACACTTGATTCTTTCCGATTCTTCACCGCCTTTTGGAGATAGTGAGTCGACTGGAGAATAAAGGATGAGGCGGCGGTCCAGAAAGCCACGTGACCCATCCCGCCCTCCCTTCTCCTTCCCTCCTTCTGTCTCTCTCCTCTCATCTCTTTTTATATCACTCTCAGTTGGGGGAAATCCGTGGGTGGGGGAATCAGAAAATGGCTGAGAACAGGACTGGAGCGCGAAACTTGAGGCGCCCCCACCCCCTTTTCTTCCTGGCCCGCCCACGCCCTCCCACACTCTCCGCCGGCCCCTTGCTCTCTCCTCTCCCACCGACCTGGCAGGTGAGCCCGGCTCGCAGCAGATCGCTAAGGAATCCTGGGGTGTTGTCTTTGTATTTTTAATCACTCAAATAATATGCTTGTAAAAATGTAAACTCTCAAAGCAAGTCTCCGCCCCCGCCCCCCCCCCCAAAAAAAAGAAAACCACCCATTTCTGTGAGGGTGAAATCATCTGTGATGTGTATTTTCCAGTTCTAGCTCCTCTGGCTTTATTCCTCCACCCCGATTTGGAATGTACTGTCCAGACAATATGGATACGGGTATTCTCTACACATAGAAAGAGAAAGGGCGGGGGGGGGGGGCGGTAAACGTAAGACTGGAAAATTGGGGCACATGCAAAACGGCCAGTGTCAGTTACAGGTTCTTTGCAAAGTCCAGTAGAATTAAGACAGCCCCTTGGCAGACATGAGCAAGAAAAACAAGAGGAAAGGCATTTATAAACAACACCCAGAATAAAGACAGATCTAATGACACCAGGGAGCAGTCTTCTTACATCTTAAGACACACCGGGACGGGCCACTTCATTTGAAAGCCTAGTTTGGTCCAGGCGAAAAATGAACCCCCAGGATTAGCTCGAGCGTGTCCCTGTTTACACCTGGCCGATTACTCTCCAGTGCGCCTGCTCCGGGCCGTGTAGCTCCACACCCACTGCAGAACAGCCGGGGGTGGGGCCCCGCAGGTTCCTTCCCCCTGGAATTATTATTACTGTATTTTTAGGAGACAAGAGGGTCCCAAGTATCTAGAACTACACATTTAAAAATGGGCTCACGTTCACTTAGACATTAATTTTGCTTTTAGAAGTTACATTAGTAAGTCATGAAAAAGGTGTGATAATTTTTTTCCTCGAGATTCTCCTTTTTCATATTTTCCTTAGATACCTGCTTATTAATATAATTCTAGGCTGGAGAGAGTCTCTGCTTCAGCGCTGTTGGCAATTTCTTAACGAACAATCCCAACACAATCTCAAAAGTCTTTATTTAGGGCAAACTGTGTGCCTGCTATAGGGCCTCAGTATATTCTGCTCCCATGAGGATATTTTGGGCTGCATAGCAGTATCATACCCATTTTACAGATGGCAAGACTGAGGCACACAGAGCTTGCCCCGGGAGGGATGAGAAGTCCCTTGCTGGGAGTAACAGAAGGGGGATTCAGGGGGGAAAGGTGGTGACTGCATATTGTGTCATAGGATTGCACATTGCGCCATAAGAGAATCTCGTTTCTTCCCCTTTCACATTTTCACTGGCAACCTCCTAATTTTGTCCTGGACACACACCTATCTCGAGTGGATGGTCTTTAGCAAGTGTGGAAGCTGAAGGCAAGAGAAACTTCAAATGCCCTCGGGAAGGATGACTAAAGGATTTTAGGAAACTGAGGGAGTGTCAGATAGGTCGAGGTTTGCCTAACCTGAGGTTTAGGTTCTTAACCTAAATCTTTAGATACTTAACAGAAAGCCCTTAGTCCAAACCTAGGACTTTAGAAATGTCTTTACCGTACAAGTTCACCCTCATTGTCATCATCATTGCTCTATTTCTTCCTCTTCTTTCCCTCCTCCTCCCTCAACCCAACCGACTAGATGTTATCTACTTAAAGACCTGATGGGTTGGGAATATCATAATTTGCATCCCAAAGGATAAGGATTATACATACGACAACTATTGAGAGTAATGTGGGGAATTATTTTGAGGCTCTGGGTCTTTCTAAAGTCATCCACTCCAACACCCTCCCACTTCAGGCACCCCACCCCAGAGAAACCAGACAAGGAAGAAGCTGGTGGGGTCCTGGACCCAAAGCCAATGATGTCTACTTCAGAGAATATTCCAGAAAGGCTGGACTGTAGTTCTCCAAGTGTCCCGCCCAGGCTCTGCCTTCTTTTGTATGAGGATTTTCACTCAGTTCCTGTTCCTACATGGAGAAATTAAGATATTCTGGTAACAGAAAATGTAGCCCCAGGGAGTCAGTATACATTAATTTACACAGAATTTATATGAACTGTCCCTTTATTTTTTTTTTTTTGGATCCTGAAAGCTTCCAGGTGTCTCACCTGATTCAGGTCCCTGCCATAAACTGCAGGAGGAATCTCTCTCGGAAGGGCAGCTGATTGCTTTCTGTTGAAGGGTGTGTGTGCCTTTCGACATGATAAGAAAAACACCAACCGGTCTCCTTTCTTGAAACCATAACTCCAGTGGCTTTTGAAATAACTAAACTTCTCTGTGGGCAGAAGAAGAAGAAAAAAAAGACTTCACCTGCATTTATTTCCTGAGTTCTGCAGACTTTTAAAAAGCCAGACATGTTATAACAACTCAGATGCATTTTTCTTTTGATTTCGTTGTTTTGGTGCTTGTGAGGATCTCAGAAATCCTTCTGCTGGTGGTGCGAGTCTACATCTGACCTTTCCAAATCCTTGATGATAATGTGAGCTTTGTTGGAAATGTGAAATCAATCAAGAGGCAGGAATAGGGGTCGGTGGCCCTGTGTGGTTCACGGTTTCCCTTTCTCGGGCTTGTTATTTTTCAAAGGACATGCGTTGGGCAACTTATTTCTGAATTAAAGCATTGCTCAATCTACTTGCTTTCTTAAGAGGAATGACATTCAACCACCAAACGATGTGTGGGGGATCCTGGTTTTGAACAAATCCAAGTGGACTGTTCAAGTTTAGCCTAAGGCCAAGAATCCCTGTGATGGATTTATTCATTAGTAAAAGCCAGTTTCTGAAATGACCCCGCATTCATCACAATCCATGCAAATTATATCCAATTAGTCTGAAGATATAGGTTTGACAAACTATCCTTTTTTAGAGGCCACAGTCAATTTTAAGAACTCTTGCTGGATCAATCATTAATGTGTAGCCTGAAGTGATGAGTGTGGAGGAAATTCCCAAAGTGCAACAGGCTCGTTCTGGCAAAGCTCAGCTCCACGCAGCATGGAGACCAGACGGGAGGCTGGGAGAAGCAGGAAACGGGGATTCTGACAATTCTGGATATTCTAGTATCTGCTACCACTTGCACGAAAAGAATTGGCTCTAATTGGACTCTTCTGAGTGAAGGGCTGATGAAAATGTGCAGACCCAAACGGGCAGGAAACCCCAGCTGCCAGCACCCAGCCTTCCGGTTCAGGACCCGGGTGCAGGTCGGGGGCCAAGATAAACGGATCCGTTGGTGAAAAGGTGGGGCAGGCCAGTCACGTGGGCACTGGGATGTCCTCTTTTGTACCATCCAAGTCTTAGGCTGGTAAAATCCTGCACATTTACATAAGTTTAAGTGTCTCCCAATGAGGAAAAAGAAGACCCTGGAGGTGCTCTGCATATTTATATGGCAGATCCGAAAGCAAAATCCAAAGACCCCAATGCAAGCTAAATTAGCTTTTCTCAGCCTAAGTGTCCCCTCATAATCTGGAAGGACCCCAGTAAACAAAACTGTGTGCTCTCCAATCCTTAAGAGCTGTGGTTTTGGTATCTTGGTTGCAGGTTCATTTTGCGAATAATCTCACTGGACCAAAGTGTTTATGTCTATCGAAATATCTGTAAATACACATCGAGGTGAAGTGATGATACTCCAAAGAAAAGTTCCATAGGAGCAAAATTCGGAGGATTCAAGTTTAAATGATTTTTATAGGACAGAACTTGTAAAATTTGTCTCATGTGTTCACTTCCTATTACTACTTGTGGGTTTTTTGACCTACTGAGTATGTAAGAAAAAAAAAGGAAGTCAGATATTTTGGGAGATTTAAAATTCTCCATCTTTGAGATAAAATGAAAATGACTAGAGAGATATAGGAAAAGTCTCTTATTTTTTAAAATCCAGCTCATTCTTTCATTACAATGATTCAAATATCTCTCAATTTTTATTAAAACAGGAAAAGACTGCAGCATGAGCACCTCCAAGTAATAAAACACAGCAAGTTGTAGTGAATTTGTCTCCTAACTAAAGTTCACCGCCAGCGGAGTGTGGCTCCTGAGTAATCTTGTGAGTGATTCATCAGAACTGAACTCAGGAATAAGATTCAGGGAGGTTTTAAAAAGAGGCAGAAAATGTCTATAATGTTATTGGAGAAATTCCTTTTTGATGGGCTTTACATTTGACAAAGTAAGCTGCCAAACCCTCCTTTGTATTAAAGAGCTCTCAAGTGCTTTGGATTATTAAGAGAGGAGGGGGAGGAGGCAGGAGAGGGAGGGGGAGGGACGGAGAGAGGGAGGGAGGGAGAGCTCTTAGATTAGGAGAATGCTGTTTGCGCATGCACCCGGAAACAAAGGAAGCTTGCACGCTTGGAAGCAGGAGTCATTTGGGAAGACAACTCTTGGAAATGAGTTTACTGCTTCCTTAACTTTGAAACTCTTAACTCTTGATCACTCCACACAGAACTGACTTCAGTTCTGCAATTAAGGAAGTTAAAACCCGAGGCTGGGTAATCCCTGAGTCCCGAGTGTCTCCCCGAGTTTCCTTTGACCAGGGATTCTCCGTCAGCATCAAAAAGGAAAGCATGTTTTAGGCGGTGAATTGTTTTAACACAGCCCTGTGAGCAAAATACAAAACAGCGGGAATGCCACCTTGTAGGATGAATTTACAGAGCCGCTGAGCTGAACTTTTTTCTTTTGTTCTGAAGGTATGTAGGGAAGTTGCTAAAGTTATGATTTATCCGTTGGCAAGGGACAGCCCCAAAACGCAGTTTAATTTTTATTATTCTTAAAGACAAATAAAGGTCAAAAAGATCAGCTTGACTTTTAATCTAATTTAGGGAGGCTTGTTTGGGAAAGAAAGGTATTTAAAGAAACTTGGTGTTTTTCACTTGGTGTACATGGCTTAAAAATAATTTTAAATATGTATAATACCTCAGTGCATTCTAGCTGTAAAAAAAAATCACTAGTAAAAAGGTTTATGAAAAAATAGATTTCATAAGAAATATCCAAAAATGAATCATGGGCTATTATCACCAAACATGTTTACAAAAGGGTCACAGGTCAAGGGACTGCGGTGGAAAGTTTCCAGGTAGAAACATCAGAATCCTAAAACCAAATTCTCCAAGCTGGTCCACAACTTGTCGTACTGTTGTTTGTTTAAATTGGATTTTTAGCAATCATCTGAGGCCTCTGCCTCCTTCAAGTATGGGACAATCCTGTTAACTTCCTCCTCCTTCCCTCCTGCCGGCCCACAGGCAGATGTAAAAATTTTCCTCCTGATAAACAGTATGCTGCAGTGTGAGAACCCTCTGCTTTCCCCCCCAAATTTGAGTAGGCCTTTTCTCAATTTTAATCTATCACGACTCCCCCCTCCCCTCTCCCTGCAAAAGCAAGCCTAGTTCCTAGCCAGCTTTTTGCAGACTCTTGCTTGGCTGCAGAGATGACCCTTCTGCAAAATAGAAATGGAATTATTTCAGATAAGCGCATCTAAAGGCAGCGATGGCTCTTGAGCCTCTCATTCTCAACTTCATCTCGAAAGCTCCAGATATGCAGTAGACCTGAAATGTTCTTGAAAAATAAAGATCTTTAAAAGAGATCTAAGGACACGTATTGAAATTACCCACTAAAGAGCCCTTTAAAAATAAAACAAGCAAAACACGGCATCCACAGAGATTAATTACAGGGGATCTAAATTAAGAACTATATAGCGTTGGCATGGATGGTCACGATAACTGACAAAATTGAATTTGCCTCGGTTCGAAGCCTCACCAAAAAAAAAAAAAAGAGTCCACTGTGTGAGAAATGTTTAACATTGGCTGCTGTGAAAAGGGGTATAAAAATAAAACCAAAGAAATGGAAGAAGTTCTCTATGCCTTGGGGAAGTTCACCAAAATGACAAGCTGTCACATGGACCCATCCCAACAACCTTCTAAAGTCTTATTTCCTTAGATCAAAAAGCACAGAGAAGCCTGGCCTGTTTCTGTGTGTGAAGATCATGCGTCTCTTTCTGCCAGTAATTATACGCTACATTCATGAAGTGATGTGTCTGCTACCTTAGCTCTGGGAGCACCAAAATCAGTGGGTCATATGACGTTGCTATATTTAGAAAAGGACTCTGTTTTCTGTTTTTCTCAACCCTTACAATTTTCTGCTCTGAAGACAGAGGAGTTTCAAATGTACATTGATCTTGCTCATACCACGAAGGAGGGAGCACCTGTTTTCAACGGCCCACAGACTTTTTTTAAAGAGGAGGGAGGAGAAGCTGTGTGCTCTGAATTCAACATGGGAGGTATCATTTCTTTCCTTGCTTTCTTCCCAAGAACTTAACCTGAAAAATATAGTAATAATATTTACCAAATTTTATAAATGCTAAAGTATGGTATTTAACCCAACAAAGCAACAATATGGAATGGTGACAATATCCCAAGGCAATTTAGATGGAAGTCTTTCTAAGAAAAAAATGATTACAAATCTTGGGGGAAACCAGCTCATGGAGCTGTGCAACATGACTGTGAAAAATTAAAGGAGCAGGAAAAAAATGTATTAGTTACAGAAATGCGTGTGATCCTCTTTTCATACAAGGCCTGGAATTAATCGTTTTTTAAATGAAGAGGTTTTTTTTCTTTTAAATTGAATGTCACTGGCCTCAATTGACTAAAGCAAGCTGAATCCCTTTGAAAGGCCATTTATTCACTGGCTGTTCGTATTGGGGGGGGGGGGGAAGGGGAGAGTCCAGAAATTTTCCTGAAGTTGAAAACTGGAATGATTAAATCAGTGGACTACAGAGTAGTTAGAGAATTACGTTCTGGCTCCATATGTACAGAATTCATTTGTTCGCCAGTCAATCTTTCTTAAAATGTGCTTCCTAAAAATGATGAATCCTCATTTACATATCCAGGAGAGGGACAGGACGGCTGTTAAATATCTAAGTAGGTTTTTCTGGTATCACTGCGACATCCCAGCTTAATCAGGACGTATTCGATCCGCACTAAGATTTCAATTAAGAAAATTCTACCAGAATCTCCCTTATTCCTGTGTCATCCTTTTCCATCTATCTTACCCATGGCATTTGTTGATGTTTTCCACAATCTCTATTGCTATTTATGAGTAGAGACTCTTTTCAGTTGTGATTTTAACTAGTTCTTTCACTTCTCATTTCATTCTCTCTCTCTTTTTTTTTCATTTGACAACCACTATTACACAAGACTGGTCTAGATGTTCTGGGAGTCTAGAATTTCAGTTTTATGAACTAGTCAAAATTTCCCAAAAATCTATATGTAAGCACACAATCTTTGGGCTCTCGATAGGTTTTAATATACACACTTACTTATCCTTCACTATCGGTTGGAAGGTGTATTTTTGTTTTCCCACGTTAACTGAAATCTCTGCATTTTGCAGTCAGTGTGACTTCTGGTGATCATGCTTGGAAGCATTTCTGTCTTAGTGTAATGGAACATCTCACAATATTGATGTTTAGGCTAGGCACAGGACAGTAACTACCCCCATAGTTTTCTATGATTTGATGTCATTGCTAAAGCATTTCTTCCCTCACGGACTTCCATGAAAGACATGGATAAAAACAACAAACAACCATCGCTACCATTTACTGGGCTCTTCCTGTGAGTCAGCAATTTTGGGAATTGATACTGTTGGGGGGGAAAAAAGGACATCTGCAACAAACTCTACAGGAAGGTTTATGGACCCCCATCTCAAGCCAGAGAGATCCAAGACCCCTAGGGCTAGGAATCCCAGAATTCCATCATCATCCAGAAGAGAGGATTACTGGAAACTGAGGGGTGGAGTTAAGCAGACATGTTGGCTATGTAACAGGGCTTTTGACCTTGGGGGTGTCTTGCTTCTCATGGGGCTACAGCGTGCCATTGGAGTTTCCAGCTCTTCGGATCTGGTAGGGCGTATTTGGAGATTTATCTCTCTCCCTCACTTTCTCTTTTGTCCCCGAGTTATTCATTTTTTATTTCCCTTCCTTTTGTAAATAAGCCCTTTTATTAGGCACCCCATTGTATATCGGGGTTGCCCTGTAACAATACTACTGTGATCCCATTTTGTAGATGGAGAAACAAGAATAGCCTCGCCCTGAACTAGTTCTGTCTTTATTGTGAAAGTGTCTAGGGTGTTAAGACATTGTTCTTATGGGATAGAACTGTGGCATCATGCATCATGGCAGGGCCGGGATGGGGGGGTGGGGGGGGAAGGGTCAATTTTACTACCATTGTGTGTGGAAAAAACCTACAATAAAAGTACTTTTCCACTTCAGTAAAATAAAATGTAAAAGTTTGTCTCTTGTTCATTGTATATCTGGGGACATGAATTTTGACTTTTCAAAATACTGTATTAATATTTATCACAACACTGAGATTTTGCGCTTCAAGCAAATGCTTTACTGTCCTCACCCCTAGTCCTGTCCTGGATCAAGCATCAAAATTCAGGCCCATTTAGTCTGAGGCTAGCATCCGTCTGTGCTCTCCGTGGCACCTACATCCCCTGCAGGCATGTATCACAAGGGATAATAATGAACTTGCATGCTTTCTGGCTCACTGTCAGTCTCTCCCTAGGAAAATAGAAGCCCTGGGAATGTAGGGACTTGGCCCCCCGTGTACCCCACAAGTGAAAATAGAACCAGCTCAGATTTCCTGCAAGATGCAGGAATGCAAGATGCCAGATGCTGGGGATACAGCTGTGAGCTCGTTCCTGTCTTCGTGGGTTTCTGTCTTTGCATCTTTGCACTAGTGAGAGATGAAGTAAAGTCAGGCCTCACTCATCTCGAGGGCCTGGCAGCCGCCTTCCAGGAAGTAGAGGGAGCAGAGCAAAACAGAGCTGGTTCCCAAGCACTTCATATTTGGCTTCTGAAGTACTCTGGGAGAGGAGTCTTGTTCTCTTAGTTTCTTTCTGTCTTATAGCAATAGTAAAAATGCCGGTAACTGGCAGCAAGACAAGGCACCCCACTAACCATCACAGGACCCGTGGGGGAACCCAGCCTGCCTCCCAGATGACCAAGGAGGGGCCACAAAGCTGACCATTCTCACGGGAATTCTGTGTGTTGCCTCTGGTTAAGTTCTGCTTGGATTATAATTCTCCCCGTAAAAACAAAATGTCCATTGAGCAGACTTAGAAATGCTGTGCTGGTGTTTGTGGGGAACGGGCTTCTCCTTTTTTTTAAGATTTATTGTTACTTATTTATGCATACAAGAACTAGGGTGTAGGCCAGAGGTGTGGAAGGTGAGAGGATTCACCAGAGACAGAGTGGGGAGCAGAACAGGCAGAGCCATTGAAATACACTGCTGAGGGGAGCAGTGGGGAGACAGGAGAGGTCTGCCATGTGGGGTTGGCTGCAGTAGCTTGATAGCACTAAGACTTTAACCCCTGTGCCAGGGAGGCCCTTGGGTTCTACTCTTCATCTCGCAGTGAGCTGATTTTTGGCTGGGCTGATGGCCTGACACTTTCTCTCGTTCTTTCTCTGCCCTTTTTCCTGTTCTGCCTCCCCCATCCCATAATGCACCAAGCCATTTTCAGTACCTGTTCTCTTTTGTCTTCTCTGAAAGCTAACTTTACCAGGGCGTTAAGCCATAAAGCACGTTATTTAAAATCTGCAGAATGGATTTGCATTTCGTCATGCCACCGTGATAGCTTCAAAAATAATAAAAAGATAGCAAAGTTCATCTCCTCCCACATCAGCCAACCCCACCCCATCCCCCCACCCCATGTAAATGTGAGCCAGCAGAATGGCATTCCAGGGTTACAAAACGCCTTGCTTTCCAACTGAAGTCTCAGAATCCTGAAAAAGTAAATTGGGGTCATCTTAAGTTAAAAATGTGTCTAAAGTTTCATTATTTACCGATTTCCTCTGAATACTGTATCAAGACTATTATGTTTTATTATCACTAATTATGCTAACTTAATTTTTTTTTTTTTTTTTTTGCAAAACACCTGCTATGTGTCTTTGGATCCCAGGGAAAGAAAGAAGGATGAATAAGACCTGGTTTCTGCTCTTGATTTTATGTGAAATATAAAGATCAGGTGTCACCATGGCAGAGGGTGCTCGCATCAGATCAGGGATCAGAGCAGACGCTCTATGAAGGGTCAGTTAGTACAACAACTGTTTCAGGCTTTGAGAATCATATAGTCTGTCTTAACCACCAGCCAGTCATGAGAAGGCAGTCCTGGCGCATCCTTAAATCAATGAGTGCCGCCATGTGCTTATAAAACTTTATTCATGGAGACAGACAGCTGCCTGGAGTCGCCGTGGGCGGCAGATTGCTCAGACCTGCTTCAGCGCATTAAGTCATTCAACTGTCACAGCCTGAGGCCAGCACCAGCATCATTCTCCTCTTCTCATTTCAGAAGGGGGAACTAAAGTGGGTGAGAAGTACCCTAGCCCCCCCACGTACCACCTGGGACTGTGGAAACCGGGATTTGAAGGTCTCTTTCCCATAGGGAAATAGCCAGTACTGGTTAACTCACTGGACAGTGCAGGGGATGGAGCTGAGCAGCTCATTCAAAGAGTGGTTCCTCCACTTAGCACCTGGGAGAGCAGGGGCCTATGATGGGAACTCCCCTGCCTCCCCCCTGCAGCTGTAAAATGGGACCATGTCCACTGAACAAGGTGGGGAGAAAAGACGCCAGTGGGGCCTCCCCGGTGGCACAGCAGTTAGGCGCTGCGGGTGGAGCTGTCGGCAGCAGCGACATGAGTTCGATGCCTGGCCGCGGAGATTCCCACATGGCGCAGCAGACCTCTCTTGCCTCGCCCACCCGCTGCTGCCCTCAGCAGAGTGTTTCCATCGATTTGCCTGTGTTGCTCCCCACTGTGTCTCTGGTGAACCCTCTCACCGTCCCACGCCTTTGCTCTGTACCCCGGCTTGTATGCATAAATAATATATCTTATTAAAAAAAAAAAAGAGTCCAGTGATGAAAAACCATCCCATTGCCTGGACCCGAACTCCATCTTGGATAACCAGCTGCAAAAGACACTTTTGGGGCCAGTGGGGGTTCGTCTGAATACAGAGAGGGCTCTAGGTTAGAACTTATTGAAATGGGAGGTGTGCAGATCATTCACTCAGTAAATCAGACCTGTGTTCTCCTTGACCAAAAATGTTCTGCACACACATAGAAGAAGCTGGAAGGAAAACCTGCTAGTGGAGGGTGGAGTTTGCTTTTCTTCATTACTGTTTTGCTCTACTTGCTGACTTTCTATGGAATATATGTAGCACTTAGGATGACAAATAAAGAACATTTATAAAAATAAAATAAACAGAGAGTACATTATATAATCTGGATTTTTTGCTTATCTGGAAAATTTGCAAAAAGCTCCTAGATTCCTACTGTGTTCAGTCAGGGCGATCCCGGCTGGCATGAGGGGCCCCATCTGGCCTGCTTGCTTGCTCTAGTCACTTATTCACTCACTTGTTCATTCTCTCATTCATTCATCTAGTCAACACACTTTTTTTAAAGATTTATTTATTTATGCATACTAGAGCTGGGGTGTAGGCCAGAGCTGTGGAGGTGGGGGTGAGAGGATTCACCAGAGACGGAGTGGGGAGCAGAACAGGTGGATCTACTGAAGTGCACTGCTGAGGGGAACAGTGGGGAGGCAGCAGAGGTCTGCTGCGCCCTGTGGGAAGCTCCCTGGCCGGGGATCGAACTCGTGCTGCAGTGGCTGCAGACAGCTTCATAGTGCTGAGTCTTCACCCCTTGCGCCATCAGGGAGAGCCCAGTCAAGTATTTTTGAGGGCTTTCCCTGCACTCAGCATTATCTGGACTCCAAGGTTAGAACTGCATCTATTCATGTTACTGCTTGGGGATTTGTGTGGCTATCTCCTCCTTCTCAGGACTTTAGATGTTAAAAAGTAATTTTTTAATGAAATTCTTGTGCAGGACTAACTACACGGTCTAGGCGCAGACCCAGCTGAGCAGTAGAGCTGTGGGAGCTGTTGGGGACCAGCCTGGCAGTGCTGCCTGATGCAGGCCTGGGGGTCCGATTTGCAGTGGCAGAAGTCACCGCGCGTGTCTGAGAAGGTGCGTGACAGGGTGTTTCAGAGAACTAATTTTTTTTTAAGGAATTAAAAAAAAATATTTTATTTTTGCATACAAGCTGGGGTGCAGGCCAGAGGAGTGGGGTGCTGAGAGGGTTCACCAGAGACAGAGTGGGGAGCAGAACAGGCAGATAGACCGAAATACGCTACGGAGGGGAGCAGCGGGCGAGGCAGGAGAGGTCTGCTGCGCCCTGTGGGAATCTCCCCAGCCGGGCATCAAACTCACGCAGCAGCCGACAGCTCCACAGCCCTGCGCTAACCCGTTGCGCCACCAGGGAGGCCCTCAGAAAAATGATTTTAATGGGACAAAGCAGTGGGGACCAAGACTCTAAATGGGTGATGAGTCAGGGGCCAGTGAGGGGATGGGATTCTCTTGGGTTCAGGGCCCTTCTGGCCACTTGTCCTGAGGCTGTGGGACAGGTCGGTGTCCACCTGTACGAAGCAGGGACAATAGCAACACCCACTTCCTACAGCGCTGTGAGGATTGAGTGAGCAAATGGCTGAGGAACACAGAAGGGGCCCAGGACTCAGCGCTATAGAGGATGAGTGTTGCAGTGTCATTCTCCCCTCCCCCCAGCACACACAGAGCTTTATTGATGTCTCATGGACAAGTGAAATTGTAATATGACATATACAAATGGATGGTTTGATACATATACATTTTGAAATGATGATCACAAGCAAGTGAATGGACCACCTCCGTCACCTCACTGGTTACCCTGCGTGTGCGTGCGTGTGTGTGTGTGTGTGTGTGTGTGTGTGGCACAAGAAAATTTACGATCCACTCTCTTAGCAATTCTCAAATGTGTGATACAGAATCATTACTACAGTCACCCTCTTATATCTCAGATCCCCAGAAATTATTCATCTTATAATTGAAAGCTTACCCCTTGGACTGATATCTCCCCATTTCCTCTCACCATCACCCCTGGCAACCAGCATTTTCCTTTCTGTTTCTATGAGTTCCACTTTTTGAAAATATATATATCTGTAAGTGATACTATACAGTCGTTGTCTCTCTATCTGGTTTATTTTACTTAGCATACTCTGGTCTTATCCATATTGCTTCAAATGGCAGGAGCTCCTTTTTAATGGCTGAATAATATTCCATTGTGTATCTATATTCTTTTCTTCATCTATTCATCCATTGACTTAAATAGATACTTAGATTGTTTGCATATCTTGTCTTTTGTGAATAATGTAGTAATGAACATGGAAGTGCAGGTATCTTTTTGAGATAGTGATCTTAGTTCCTTTGGATGCTACAGATGAACAACTCTGTACAACAAACTGTACTCTAGAAGTCAAGCTTTCTGACTTCCTTTCTGACTTCTGCTGTGTATGGAAAATAAGATAACTTGAAGGACAGGGAGGGGGAGAAGAAACAACCTGAATATTTGTGTCTGTTTAACTCAGCTCATTTAAATAACCTTAGAACAGAAACTATTAGATTTATTCAGGTTTTAATACATCTTCACCCCAGGGGCCTCCCTGGTGGTGCAACAGGTTAAGTCTCAGCCTATGAAGCTATCGGCAGCCACTGCAGCACGAGTTCGATCCCCGGCCAGGGAGATTCCCACATGGTGCAGCAGACTTCTTCTGCCTCTCCCGCTGCTCCCTCCAGCAATGTACTTCAGTCGATCTGCCTGTTCTGCTCCCCGCTCTGTCTCTGGTGAATCCTCTCACCACCTCACACCTCTGGCCTACAACCCAGTCCTTGTATGCATGAGTAAATAACTAAAAAAAAATACATCTTCACTCCAATTTTTAAATTTCATCAATCAACTTTAGAAAACAGCAGTATGGTGAAAAAAATTTCAAGAACTATAATCTTGCCTAATTTGTACCTAAATTTTACTGGAATATCTTTATGCTCTTTTCCATTAGTAAAAGCAAGACATGATTATTACAGAAAGTTTTAAAAATATGAAGCAGTGCAAAAAAGAAAATAAAAGTCGCTGAAGTTCTACTCCACCCAGTTAATGACTTTAGCAGTTTGGTACATGTCCTTTCCACCTTTTACCTCCCTGTGAAAATATGCTTTGTTTCTCCATCGTCCTCCACTTTTCGGTGTAGACATGTGTGGCAGATGTCGTTGGGCTGTTTGTGCAACACAAGATCTATTTTATTCTTCCTTGCTCACTTCTATGGCTCTTCTCAGATACATTTCAGAGCAGAGATTGGGCCCTCCCTTGTTCCAGAACATAAAACTCAATCTAACACACATCTAGATGTTTCATTCTCTTTGCCAGTGGTTGGTTTAGAACAGGATTTCAACTTTAGAACTTTTGACATTTGGGGTCAGACAAGTGTTTGCTGTGGGATTGTCCTGTGTGCTGTTGGTTACTTAGCAGCACCCCTGGCCTCTGCTCACTAGGTGCTGGAAGCAACCAGCCCCCACCACCCCCGCTGGGACCACCAAAAACATCTCCAGACATTGGCAAATGTTCCCTGGAGAGTAAAAAGATACCACCTGGTTGAGAAACACTGGTTTAGGAATGAGCAGGTAATACAATTATGGTCAATGAGTCATGCCCTCACATGTCTATGTGATTCTTCTTAATGACTATATAGTATTCCTAGAGGAGAGAGGATAAAAAGACCATTGTTTATATAACCAGTCCACTAATGATGGATACGAATTTCTTTTTCAATTCTCAGTTTTTACAATATTACCACAAATATCTGTGCCTTTGCCTATTTGCCCTTGTGGGAATGAATGTATAGGATAAAATGTTTAGAAGTAGAATTTGTGAATTAAAGAGTATGCTGAGTTTGCATTTCAGTAGATGTCAATATGCACCACTCAAAAAGTTCCCCGAAGTCATGCTAGTTTACCCATTAAATGAATGAGTACCCCTTCCCACAGACAGACCTTACTGACCCCACGGGGGGAGAAAATCCTTTAGAAATTGTTTTTTGCACTGCAAATAAATTAAAAAGGGTACCTGTTGATAAATGATTTTTTAAATAAGATTGATTTATTCATGCATACAAGAACTGGGGTGTAGGCCAGAGGGGTGGGGAGTGAGAGGATTCACCTGAGACAGAGTGGGGAGCAGAACAGGCAGATCTACTGAAATACACTGCTGAGGGGAGCAGCGGGGAGACAGGAGAGGTCTGCTGCGCCCTGTGGAAGCTCCCTGGCCGGATCGAACTCGTGCTGCAGTGGCTGCCGATAGCTTGATAGTGCTGAGACTCAACCCCTTGCGCCACCAGGGAGGCCCTAGAGTTTAATTTGTCTTATTGTATTTCTTTTTTTAATGGAGGACGGAGGCCAAGAGCCCCTGTCTGGCTTTAGCAAATAGATTCATTACACAGGGATCAAATCTGGTTGCTTCCATGTGGAATAGGTAGGATAAAAGGAACAACTTGAATCTCAAGGTGTAAAGTATTCAGTTAATTTCCCACCAGTCGTGATTAATTTTCAGTTGTGAAGTGCAATCAAGTAAAGGAAGATGAGAAATATTTCACATCAGTTTTCATAGAGTGATGGACCTCCACAGTTTCTGACATGAGTATGTCAGGGCCTGCCTGCATCAAAACACAGGGAAGAAAGACATACTTTTTCGTTTTGTTTTTAGTTTTCCCTCTATTTTTATTGTTTGACATCTTTTTATTAGTAATTGATGTATGTGAGGTTCAGATTGCTTCAGTGTATGGGATTTTGTTTATTTTTTTAAAGATGTATTTATTTATGCATACAAGAGCTGGAGTGTAGGCCAAAGGTGTGGGGTTGGTGAGAGGATTCACCAGAGACAGAGTGGGGAGCAGAACAGGCAGATCGACTGAAATACACTGCTGAGGGGAGTAGCGGAAGAGGCAGGAGAGGTCTGCTGCGCCATGTCGGAAGCTCCCTGGTCAAGGATTGAACTTGTGCTGTAGTGGCTGTGTGTTGCTTCATAGTGCTGAGACTTAACCCCTTGCACCATCAGGGAGGCCCTGGGATTTTGTTTAAATAACAAAAGCTAACATTTGAATGTTAGGCCTCGGGGTTGAATCTCAGCACTGTCACTACAATGTCCTAGGGGTTGAATCTCAGCACTATCACTACAATGTCCTGAGTTCGATCCCCGGCCAGGGAGCTGACCCACAGAGCGCAGCAGACCTCTCCTGTCTCCCTGCTGCTCCCCTCAGCAGTGTATTTCAGTCAGTATGCCTGTTCTGCTCCCCACTCTGTCTCTGGTGAATCCCAGCGCTCTCTCTCTGTCTCTCTATCACACACACACACACACGCACATCTCTGTCCTGCACCCCAGTTCTCCTATGCATACATAAACAAATCTCAAAAATAGAATTAAAACGTTAGCTTAAAGCAAATGGACAGATGACTAAATATCACAAATGGGTAGGTGTTTTGAAAAATTATAAAAGGAAGATGATCCCTTTTTTAATTGTAGCTTTTTTTATGGAGGTGAAGTTGACTTACAACACCGTACGTGATTGATGGATATAGATTTATGCCTCTTCAGATGGATGTTGCCACACCACACTCACCATTGAAGCATCCACCTTGCCCAATGGGGTCCCCACCCCCTTTCTCCCTGTCCTCCCGGTATCCTCAATTCTGCAGATTTCTAGGGTTTGCACTAGCTTTATTTTGTCTGTTCCTTTGCTTTCTTTCCTTGCATTCTACACATGTGAAATCACCTGACCTATTTCCTTTCACATCATCCCCTGCAGCAAAACCCGTGACGTCACAGGTGGGGAGAGTTTGTCATTTTTACAGCTGAGTAGTACTCCACGGTTTCTATGGACCACACCTTCTTTATCCACTCATCTGCCATTGGGCACAGGTTGTTTTCATAACCTGGTCATTGTACATAGAGCTGCAATGAACAGAAGAATGTATATCAGCCCTTCAATTATTGTTTTTTGCATTCTTCGGGGAGACACCTAGGAGCGGGTTTGCTGGATGTCTGGCGCATCTACTTTGAATATTTTGCGAGCCCTCCAGTTGTCATTTGAACATAGCAAACAGAGGCCAGGAACAATGTTAGGAAGGGCGCCGGCCCCCAGGAAGGAGGAGGATGCAGGTGAGTGAAGCTCCAACCTTCCCGGAGCAGGTAACTGGCTAATGACCTGCCTGCCTTCTTCCTGTTGGCAGAACACTTTCAGTTACAGTATTGTGGTGAATCATTTCCTTCCAAGGCTCAGGGTGATCTATCACTCGGCGCCTAGTCTAGATTTTACCAACCATAGGGGCAGAAAAGCTTCCTCCTTCCAGCAATGCTAACAAATGACGTAAGAAATGTGTTCTTAAAACGATAGTCCAAATCAAGGTGTAGTGAGTAACTGGGAGGGAAAATGACACCTGGGAAAACAACTCTAAAAATAAAAATAAATGCTCGCTAAGGAAAAGAGGCAGTTTCTTTCCCTTGTCTAATTTATAACAGTGACATTCCTTTGGGGGAGCAGGAACGGGCTCCAGGCTGGGTGTATTGGCCTCTGCCTTTGCTGAGCCTGCAGGATTTCACTGGGAAGGCACAAGAACAGGGGTGGGGTGGAGACACAGGCCCAGGCGTTTGGTTGCCAGTTCAGTCCCTGGTTTGTCCTGGAGAAACCCTGTAGGTCTGTTTTTAATAGCTTGCTAGACGGGTGAAATCACACTGATTACTTAGCAAAACTCACCTTTGATCTACTGATCTAGTTAAGGACGTGTGAGAGAGAGCCTTGGCGAGAGATCATTAACAAATTAAAAGAAGGAAGGGAAAAGTACAAGTTACAGAAATACAGGAAGTCTGAGGTTTGTCAGTTGTTGAAGCATTTGATACTGTTTTCAAGAGTCACCAGCTCTGAGGACTTTCTTTGACAAAACACTCACCTGGAAAAGCCGGGAGAACAGCGGTGACAAAAGCAAAGCCATGGGGTGTTCAAACTCAAGAAGGAGCAGCAATTCCAAACAAAAGAATGGTGGCCTGGCCTGTTTTCCTCCTCACTCTCTCAAGGGTGACAGAAGCTTAAAGGCGTTTGCATCGACTGATTATTTATACAATAGTAAAAAGAAAGGTCATGTCTTAAATGTGGCACTCATTGAAATACGTGCCTTTTGGATTTTTTGAATTACTATTAATGGATAGACTATTTTTTGAGAGGCTTAGGTAGACAGAAAAATTGAACAGATAATACAGGAAGTTCCCATGTACCCTTGTCCCCTCCCCCACACAGTTTCCTTATTTTGAACCTCCTGTTGGTGCTGTTCACCCACAGCAGCTGATGAACCAGCACTGACAGATTATTATTAACTCAAGGCCATAGTTTACATTAAGGGTCATTCTTTATGTTGTCCGGGTTTGTGGATCTTGAAAAGTATATAGCGTGTGTGATACACGCACTGTCTCCGTACAAATCCGCCTGTTCCAGCAAGCTGCCATTCTAAATCCTGTACACTCAGCGTGACTATTTTTTCCCTTCTCAAAGGGGTTGGTGTTTTAGGAATAGGTGAGAACTGATTCTCCTTGGCAGAGATCTGCAGAAAGTCACTTTGTTTGACTTTGCAACTGTATATCCCTAGAAAATCTCCTGTCTTGGTGTCTGTAATTTTGCCCATGCAGGAAAATACCAAAATTTGCCTTGCCAAGCCCCCGAGAGGAAACCCCTTTCCCAGAAATAGAACCAAGAAACCAAGGACTGGAAGAGGTGTGTCTGCCACAGCCCGCCCGGCCTCTCTGCTCACCTTGTTTTGTAGCTGTACATCCTGATTCTCTTGGGGAGCTGCTCAGAGACAGAAGGGCTTCCTGCTGTCCTCCCACCCCAATCTCTTTTCTGACCTCCATCCCGCCCCCATTACTGCTGGCACGCCTGCGGTTGAGCCCTTAACACTTTTTGCTCCGCTCACATACTCATGTATTCATGTGTTCATCTAGTCTCCGGTTTTTCACGCCACGGTGGATTTATTTGGAACTATTAGGAGCTATTTCTTGGATCATACTCAGTCTAGAAGCTTTAATCTCTAGGCATTTAAAATTTCATTAAAATATATCCAGTAGTTCAAGAGTTGTGTGTGTGTTATTGAATGCTTATACCATTCATGCGGTGACACAGAAAATAGCTGGCACAAGAAGTGTTAAGGCTACAATGGAGACCAAAGACTTCTAAACCGAGGGCTTTGGGGGTAGATTGCTAGGTTTGATGGAGAGACTGCAGAAAGCAAAAAGCAGAAAACCTACTGGTTCTTATCCATTTTCTTATTAAAATTTTCGACAAATATCTGAGTGCCTACTATGGGTCAGGCTAGGCTCAAACATAAAACAAAGTCCCTGCCCTCAAGGAGCTTACAGTCAGGGCAGCTTGCTGGGCTGTGGAAGAAGTGCTGCTAGTTACGTGAACATCTAAAAATGGAGCATTTGGGCCTCCCTAGTGGTGCAGGGGTTAGTCTCAGCACTGTGAAGCTACCTGCAACCACTGCAGCACGAGTTTGATCCCCGGCCACAGAGCTCCCTACATGGCGCAGCAGACCTCTCCTGTCTCTCTGCTGCTCCCCTCAGCAGTGTACTTCAGTAGATATACCTGTTGTGCTCCCCACTCTGTCACTGGTGAGTCCTCTCACCCCTGCACCTCTGACTTATACCCCAGTTCTTGTATGCATAAATAAATCTTTAAAAAGGAAATGGAGCAGGGCCTCCCTGGTGGCACAGCGGTTGGGCGCTGTGCTGTGGAGCTGTCGGCAGCAGCGGCGAAGCCAGTTCGATCCCCGGCCAGGGAGATTCCCACATGGCGCAGCAGACCTCTCCTGCCTCGCCCGCTGCTCCCCTCAGCAGTGTGTTTCCATTGCTCTGCCTGTTCTGCTCCCCACTCTGTCTCTGGTGAACCCTCTTGCCGCCCCACGCCTCTGGTCTGTACCCCAGTTTGTATGCATAAATAAATAAATATTAAAAAAAAAAAAAGGAAATGGAGCATTCCAGGCTGAGGGGGACACAGAGGTCCTCGGGAAGGGCAACCTGGCTCAACTGGAGGAGAGGCAAGAACGCTGCCATCACAGCCAGTATGATGAGGGGAAGGAGGAGAGGTCAGAAAGGGTTGATGTGATGGGAACTTTGGAATTTATCATAAAAAGATGAGCGCCCAGGGCAGAGGTGGCCTGTGGGGTGGTTTGTGGGGCTTTCCAATGAGTTGTCTTTCATCTTTTTTTCATCTCATCCCCCCTGCTTTCTCACCTCAGCCACCAATTCCAGTTCCAATGAGTTCCTTGTCTTGGCAGGAACACATTAGGCAGGAACCTACCTCAGGACCTTTGCACGTACTGTGACATATGCTTGGGTGGTCTCTCAGAGGGATGCTGACTTGTTCTCTCACCTACTACAGGTCTTTCTTCAAATAATACCTTGTGGCAAGCAAACTTTTTTCTGTGAAGGGCCAGAGAGGAGGTATTTTAGGCCTTGTGGACTACATGGTCCCTTTCACAGCTGCCAGCTCAGTCACAGACAAATCAGTCAACAAACAAGCGCAGCTGTGTTCCAACAACACTTTATTATGGACACTGAGATGGAGTTGCCTATCGTTTTCTTGTGTTACATCATTGTATTCTTCTTTGGTTTTTTTTCCACGTTAAAAAATGGGAAGTGCATCTTTGTCTGGAGGCTGTACAGGCAGGGGTCTGGGTTGATCCTCAATCCCTAGTTTGTTGACCCTGCTTATAGAGTGCTTCCCTGACCATCCTCTTGAAAATTATATGTACACACGGCCTGTCTGCCTGCCTGTCTGTCTGTCTCTCATGCACATAATACCCCATTGGACATGTCCTTTCTTATCACCATCTGACTTTCTCTATATTTAAATCACTATCTTGCTTTTTATTTCTTTTTTAAGATTTATTGATTTATTGATTTATGCATACAAGATCTGGGGTGTTGACCAGAGGTGGGGGGGTGGGTGAGAGGATTCATCAGAGATAGAGTAGGGAGCAGAAGAAGCAAATTGACTGAAGTACACTGCTGAGGGGAGCAGCGGGGAGACAGGAGAGGTCTGCTGTGCCATGTGGGAGCTCTCTGGCTGGGGATCGAACTAATGCTTTGGTGGCTGCTGATAGCTTCATAGTGCTGAGACTTAACCCCTTATGCTACCAGGGATGCCCCAGGGGACTTTTTAACTCCATCCTGAGAAGTGGGTTCCCTGTCCTGCCACTCTGCTCCAAGGAACTCAAACCCCTAGTTTGCAGGAGTCCAGAGAAAGAGAAGATGCCAAGGGAATGTGGCAGGGAGGGAGGGCCAGCAGCAGAGTCTAAAATGTGGGGCCCTCTGTGGGACAAACACCACAGTTTCTTCAACAAATAAATTGCAAAGGAGATAAAGGGCACTCTGTGGATCAGTGCTGGCCGCCAGACAGGCGTTCTCTGGTCGGCCCTAGTCAGGCACTTGAAATGTGGCTCATGTGGCTGAAGGACTAGATTTGTGGTGTATTAATATTCATTCTCTTAAGTAGGCAGATGTGGCCAGTGGCTGCGATGCTGAGCTGGAGCCCTGTAGATAGAAAGGACCTAGACCCAGGTCAGCAGACGTCTTCTGAAGACCACGTATGGGCGCTTAGCCCAACAAACGGTTTTTAAAAAACGAGACAAAGAGGGAAACTTAAACACTGGCAAAGCCTCTGAGGATATTAAAGGTTTATTATTAATTTTGTCAGGTGTGATAATGACATTGCAGTTATGCTTTTTACAGGACTCCTCATCTGTGGGTGATACTAAAGTATCTATACACAAAATGTAGGATTTGCATCAAAATAACAGTGGAGGGAGGGAGGCTCCAGAGATGGGAGTTACCGAAGCTGTCTGCTGGGTAGATGCAGGGTTATTATTTTCTTCTCTCTACTTGGGTATTTGCTTGAAATTTTCCATAATAAGAAAACTTTTTAAAATACCACTTCATCAATTCTATTTTATGTATATGTCTCTCATTCCTAGGGAGTTCCATTATAAGTGAGCACTGGCATTTATAAATGAAAAGCCATCAACTCTAGAAGTATTATTAGGGTTTTAAGTGGAAGATAAGCCACGCTTACAAAATTCCGCTGCAGGTTCCTGTAAGGGGACTGGGATCACCCCCCTTCTTCATGGCATTCACATATCACACAAAACTTCCAGGACAGAGACCACTAGTTGCCTCAATAGCTGCCTCCTCTTCTCCCTCTGCAATAAAAGCTCCAAATTGCGCTGACACGTTGCCACCCAGATGAAATAATGCTTCCAACCTCCTCTGCATCTGAAGGTAGCCATCTGACTACATCTGACCAATAGTTTGTTAGAGGAAGTGATATATGTGACTTCCTGGAAATGGCTTTAAAGAGGCATATCTCCTTTTTTGACCCCCTTCTTCCCCCATTCTTCCTGCTTCTTGAAATGTGATCTGATGGCTGGAGCTTGGGCAGCCTTGTTGGATCATGTGGCAGAAGGCTTATGAATGGCTGGTGGGGTAGTAAGAGAAAAAGACCAATTCCTGCAAGGCCACATGGCTCTTGAGTGCCTACCTTCAAATCTGTATTTCATGAGTGAGAAACTTTTATCCTCTGAGTTTTTGTTATTCACAACTGATCTGATCTTAATACAGTTGCAAACTTTTTTGTCAACTCATTTATCATTTACTATGTAGCTCATGTGCTCATTGCTGTGAGAGAGACAAGTCAAAAGTCACAGAATTTGGTACAGAAATAACATTTCAATTGCATTGAGTGAAAGATGCACAAAAGATAAAATAGTTAAGATACAATTAGATAATATTAGTTAGTATACATTGAGTACTTACTGTGTGCCAGACATTGTCCCTTTACACATATTAACTAGTTTAGTTCTCACAAGAGTAAAGGTATTGTCATTCTTATTTACAGGTGAGATAACTGAAGCACAGAGAGGTTAAGGAACTTGTCCAAGATCGAACAGCTTTTAAACTGCTGAGATAAGACAGGTGGTATTGATTAGGATGGTTTGGTAAGGAGAGAAAGGGCTAGGGTCAGCAGACAAATCTTTGTGAAGAAGACGAGCTCTTGATTTACTCAACAAACATTAGTGGAGTGCCTGCTTCAGGCCACCCTAGCCTTATGAGGGGCCCAGTACTAGAGGCCCTGTGTGATGTGGCAGCCAGTTCCATGGGATTATGCTGCAGAGGTGGAGTGGGGTGATAAGTGAAAGCCCAGTGCTCAGTTTTATTTCTTCCTGGATTAACTATTTTTGAATCTTCATGCATATTCTTATGTATAGGCATAAAGCTTTTGAGAACCTTCCCAAGAGTAGTGCTAGTGATGACAACTTGATTATCATACCTAGCTATGAAATCTCAATGTCGAGGAAAGCAAGAAAACTTTTGGAAGACAATGATGTTGGCTCTTTCTTTGAGCTGAAAATTGAATGTTTTCTTTTTTCTTTTTTTTTTTTAAGATTTATTTATTTATGCATACAAGAACTGGGGTATAGGCCAGAGGTGCTGTGTGGTGAGAGGATTCACCAGAGTCAGAGTGGGAAGCAGAATATGCAGATTGACTGAAACACACTGCTGAGGGGAACAGTGGGTGAGGCCGGGGAGGTCTGCTTGCGCCATGTGGGAAGCTCCCTGGCTGGGGATTGATTGAACTCATGCTGCAGTGGCTACAGATAGCTTCATAATGCTGAGACTTAACCCCTTGCACCACAAGGGAGGCCCAAAATTGAATGTTTTCTTCCTTGCTTTTTCAGAGGTACGCCCAAACCCTAACAAAAAAAAAAATCTAGATAGCTTTTAGCATTACAAGCATAGTAACTAAAAGTAGCAAATCAATTAGAAAAATCAATAGATCTGAAAGGTTTTATCTCTGCTTGGAGGCAAAATAGGAATCATGCAAAGAAGGGGGAAACCAACCTCATATTATCTTTGTCTTCTGTAAACTCAGGGTTGACTGACTGCCTCAGAGTTGATTAGTTGACTAGCTCACTAGTCTTCCTTATACCAGGGTATTTCTAACCTCATTGTTGTCTTCTAGTCGTTCATAGCTTCATGCTCTTTCCTCCCCCTGAGTCTTTCCTTATTTCTTGTCTCTTTTGCTTAAGAGTTCTTCCTTTTTCTAGCTCCTTCCTGCTCATTATTTACAGCCCCCGTGTTTTCTCAGTTCAGCTGTCTCCTGTATCTGGAAGCCTTATCTAACTGCTACCACATCCAGGGTCAGGACCCTTTCACATACTCCCAAAGCACCTAGGGCCAAATTGTCATTTGTGAACTCAAGATCTTTTTGCATTTGTGGGGGCCCTTCTTCCATAAAAGGCTATTAAAAAAATTATGTTTTGTGACTGTGCTGGCATAAAGATGAATATAATCCGGACTGGATTTATTATTACATATCAGTCATGATTATGTTCATTTTTCCCCCTGACTTCAAAAGAGATGAAAATAAAAACATTTTTGTGGGTCCCTAAAGATATCACAGGCCCCAGGAACTGAATCTTGTCTTCCTTAGGGGAAAGACTTCACAGCATAGCTTCTCAGAACAGCTGCACTGCTCCCGGGGAGGCCCAGCGTGCGAGAAACTGCTGTGTCCCAGGGGAGACCCAGGCACGAGGCAGAGGCCCATGTGCACCTGGAGACCTTACTGCTTGCAGATGGTTGGGATCCACTAGCATTAGCGGCTTAGTGTCTATTTGGGCTAAAATTTTTTTTTTTAGATTATTTTATTTTATTTATACATACAAGCTGGGGTACAGGCCAGAAGCGTGGGGCGGCGAGAGGGTTCACCAGAGACAGAGCGGGGAGCAGAACAGGCAGATCAGAAACACACTGCTGAGGGGGGCAGCGGGCGAGGCAGGAGAGGTCTGCCGCGCCATGTGGGATTCTCCCCGGCCGGGCGTCGAACTCTCGTCACTGCTACTGACAGCTCCACAGCGCAGCGCTCAACCGCTGCGCCACCAGGGAGGCCCGATTTGGGCTAAAATTTTGACTCCAGCTTTAGGGCCATATTTTGGGGGGCAATTCTGCATTTCTGTACCAACATATCTCCTGGGCCTTGATAGATGCTCAAGAAATTTCCAGGAATGTGGCTAGGCATGTTTTCTAACGCTCTCATTTTGTTGTGACCGTGGGAAGGGAACTATATTTCAAGGGCTTAGGAGTCTTATATCAATTTGCCTAAAATATTGCCTGGTGGAGAGGGTCTCTGATAATCGATGTATGTTGCTGATGTGTGTTTCACAGGTGTGAGAATGCCCTATGGGGTCCACTACCATAATTTCATTCAGATTACAGGCCAATCATTTCATAAATTTCTTTCTAGAGCTTTTTGAATCCAAGATTAATAATGCCAGAGACATCAGGAATTAATCCAGGATTTTACCTGGATGACTCAATTGACTGCATCCGTGTCTATATTTGAGTGAACAGGGAACTCCTGGATATGAGGGGCAGGAGCTGCTACCTGGAGAAGCCTCTGGCATTCGTGGTGTTTGATGTTATTAGTGTCAATCTGTGTTGCTCTATAAGAATTAAAAAACTTATGCGCACGTAATGGAATGCAACCCAGCCACAAAAAAATGAAATCTTGGGGCCTCCCTGGTGGCGCAGCAGTTAAGTGCTGTGCTGTGGAGCTGTAAGCAGCAGCGACACGAGTTCAAGGCCCGATTAGGGAGCTTCCCACATGGTGCAGCAGACCTCTCTTGCCTCCGCTGCTCCCCTCAGCAGTGTGTTTCCGTCACTCTGCCTGTTCTGCTCCCCACTGACTCTGGTGAACCCTCTCGCCGCCCCACACCTCTGGCCTGTACCCCAGCTTGTGTGCATACATAAATAAATCTTTAAAAAAAACAAACAAACTGAAATCTTGCCATTCGTGATGTGATTGGACCTTGATGGGATAATGAAGTGAAATAAGTCAGAGAAAGAAAAAATACCATGTGCTCTCATGCCAAATACAGAGGATAAAAAATAAAATAAATGAACAGAACAAACAGATGCAGAGAACAACTGGGTGGTTACCAGAAGGAAGGGGTTGGGGGCGGCAAAACGGGTCAAGGCTCGATGGTTTGGTGATGGATGGAGGCTGGTCTTTGGTGGTGACTACCCTGTAGTATAGACAGAAGTCATGGTTGGGCCTCCCTGAGGGCACAGGGGTTAAGTCTCAGCACTATGAAGCTATCCCCAGCCACTGTGCATGAGTTCGATCCCCGGCCAGGGAGCTTCCCACATGGCGCAGCAGACCTCTCCTGTCTCCCCGCTGCTCCCCTCAGCAGTGGATTTCAGCTCCCCACTTCTGCTCCCCACTCTGTCTCTGGTGAATCCTCTACCTATCCCCCACCTCTGGCCTACATCCCAGTTCTTGTATGAATAAATTAAAGTAAGTCTTTTAAAGAAAAAAGAAATCAGGGTCTAATGTTGCACACCTGAAACTTATGTAATGTGATAAACCAATGTTGCCTCAATTAGAAAAGAAAAAAGGATATCAAAAGATCTAAAAACCAAAGAATTTAAAAGTTCATTGAACTCTTTCATGCAATGAAGTCATTTCTGCTCTCTTGTGGGATTTCCTTTGGGTTCACCCGATGAGAAACTTTAAGTCTTTTTCTGACACTCAGAACGGAAAGCTTAATGAAATAATATGCCACTGCATTTGTGTGTGTGTGTAGCAACATGATAAAAAACGCAAGTTCTAATGGGCCGAAGGAGCTCCGCTCATTTCAGTCAAATCCCCGAGATAGCTCCTCTTCCTCCTGTTAAATTTGCGCTGCAATATCCGCAGAGTGGGCGCTGCATTTAAAGCTATGTGTGTGCATCTACAGAAGCTGAGCTCTTTTATTTTTTCACTTCCCCTTTAGAAGGAGGAAGAGAGAGATCATGAGAACAGAACTGGTATTAGGAATTTGGTCCATAACAAGAGCCTTCCAGGGAATGTTATCACGTCCTCATAGGTAAAACTTGACTGCTATGCTTTCTCTTTCATCAAAATTATTAATTCAGGCTGAGGGCTTTGAAGAACTGTAAGTTCCCCAAGAAAAATGATATCTCGTTCTCCCTGTGGCTTGTATGTTGGTATCCAAACCGGTTTTATAGACAATGACATATTTACCATATTATACATCTTTAAGATTAAGAAATATTTCTTGTACATTTCAAAATGAACAGGAAAGGTTCATGTATTTAAAATACATAGAAAGTGAACTTTTATTTATGCATATCCAAGTAAGTAGAAAATATAGGTAAGCAAAACAGATATTGTCTTCACATGATGGCTAGATCTAATCTGCTGTATTTTTCCACTTTTCATTTGCTTATAGCTAGTTTGTTGATTACTGGTTTTTTAGATAGTGAATATGAGTCCTTCAGCCAGTAAATAAAGTCCTCCCAGTTTTAACACTTTACAATTTAAGTTGTATATGCATTTAAGATGGATTGGCAGAAATCTTACTTGTTCAAAGTTGAACACCTAGTGCTTATTTTGAAGCATATGCCACATTTTCTGGCTGACCTGACCTAGCTAGGGACTAGGTATTCGTGATGCAACTACTAAGTTGCCTCAGAGATTTGAAGGAAATACTAATGGGTAGAAATAAAGTGCTGACCTAGATCACTGTCACACGCCTTTCCTTTCTCAATGGCTTCCAGCCTGCTACGTCATCCACCTCTCCCAGCAACTGCACCAAAGCCCCTGACTTTCAAGGACACTCCTATGACCTCATGAAAAACAGTCTGCTTCTGGGACAGAGGTCAGTGACCTAATCCCAGCCAGTGAAGGTTTGCAAGACTGCATTTGTGCCTGGAGGCAGCAAAGAATGCCCCTGAGCCTGGCTCTGAGCTGTGTGGTCTTGGGGGGGTTAATGAACATTTCTGTGCCCTCAGCTTCCTCTGTAAACTGGCATCTGTCTCAGGAGACTGTGGTAAGATTCACGGAATGACTCCATATAAAATATTTACAAGAGGGGCCTCCCTGGTGGCTCAGGGGTTAGTCTCAGTGCTATCAAGCTATTCCCAGCCACTGTGGCCTGAGTTCAATCCCCAGCCAGGGAGCTTCCCACATGGCGCAGCAGACCTCTCCTGTCTCCCCACTGCTCCCCTCAGCAGTGTGTCTCAGTGGATCCGCCTGTTCTGCTCCCCACTCCGTCTCTGGTGAATACTCTCCCCACACCTTCTATGCAAGAACTTGCATACAAGTTCTTGTATCCATAAATAAGTAAAATCTTTAAAATAAATAAATCAATAAATATTTACAAGGAATAGAAAGATAGTTACAATAGTGCTTGGGAGGTGATGAGCACTATAAAAAAATGTTTTACATGATGTTTATACAGAAATGATCGTTATTGTGAATTGGTGGCAACTCCCCCTCCCCCCAAGGACATCTCTGCAAAGAGGAGTCTGCAGGAGAGGCAGGGAGCTGTAACTATTTGGGGAAAACCATTTATTAAAAGAACAGAGGATTTGGGGCTCGTTTTGAACATGGGCTCATTCACAGAAGCAGACAGCTCTTCTGCATGGTCAAAATGCCAGGAAGGGAGAGTAAAATTGCTGACTGCTCCCAGCCCTGGGAGGAGGGACTTTTAGAGCCAAAGGGACTTTTAGCTGAGTAATAAAGCAATAGCCCTTATGAACACCACCCTCCTCCCTCTCCAGAGATTGTAAAAGTCTGTAGCAGAATGTCCAAGCTCTCTTAGCTACTTTGCAAAAACCTCTTGAGGAAGACTGGCATCTGTTTTTAACTAGGGCCTCCTAGGCATATTCTGAGTGAGGAAGACCTCGCTGGTGATGGTTTATCAGGAAGCTCTGCGATATTTTTTCTACCAGTGTTAGTTAATAGCCACCCATTGTGTGAATTACACCATGTGAATCACACAAAAATGATGAGACTTTTAAAAAACGACATCTGTCCTAAAGGACACAAAATAAACAACACATAAACAATGAGAGAAGCATGCCCAGGGGATTAGAAATCACCAGTGATTATTAATAACTTCTTAGGAGCTGAAAATGGGTTTTCTAAAAAGTCCCTCAGCTGTGGTCCAGGATCTGGAATTTTTTTTAGGTGTCGGGATAAAATAATACCAAAATAAATTCAAGGACAAAAAAGAGGAAGCCAGCTACACGAATACAGAACCTAAACTGCTTTCTTCTCACCTAGGTTCAGCTCTGTGGTGAAAAGGATCTCAAGGTGGGAGGAGAAAGGGTGGAAATGGCGCAGGAGTCTGAGCTCATGTGCAAACCACAGACTCAGGAGCCCACAAGGGCATGGACAGAGGGGCCAGGAGCCACGCCAGGGTTAGCGCCCTGCCCCTGGGTCTAGGTTTGGGGTCTGCCATTGATTGACGTGTGACCTTAGGGAGGTCACGGTGTCGGGAGTCCCAGTCTTCCGGCCTGTGAAGTGGGCCCGAGAGCTCCTCTCTCTGCCAAAACCTTAGAAGTCACCTCTAAATTGCTTTTCACAGCACAATGGAGCGTGAGGTGTGCTGGTAAGGAGGCACAATTCCAGGCTTTTCTGTATTGTTTGGATCAAAACAGTATTTCCTTGTCTACATTATTTATCTACATGGGCTTACAGTTGTTCTTAAAGAAGAAATAAGCCACTTCACCCGCCTGCTTAGAAACCTGGGTGCCACCCCCCCTTAGTGAATTTACCCATAGTCTTGTTTTAAAAAATAAGTCCGCAGAACTACTCCAACCCCTGTCTGCATAAGATGACGTCCTGCAGTTACAGCAGCCTCCCTTGCGGTTGATTCCAGACCCAAACTTCACTGCAGAGTATTCTGGGCCAGGGTTAATGGCCTAAAGCTTAAGCACTTCTGATAACCAGAGCCAGCCGCCAAGGGCCTGGCTCGGGGCATTCTCTTCTGTATCGTCTCTGGCCCAGTTCTGTAGGGCTCGGGCCATAAAGATGGAAAGCCTGGGAGGAACAGGGCCTGGCTATCTGGGGGCCCAGGCCCCTTCACTGCTCCACATGAAACTTGGAGGCGGGCCAGGGGGGCTGGCCGGTGACTGTGTAAGCACCAGTTCCCCAGGGGGAGGCAGGACTCCTGCACCCCCATTCTGGACCCTGGCAGGCATGCAGGCACTTCCCAGCCTACCCATCCTGGGGGCAGGAGCCCTCTGGGCCATCAGGAATTCTGGTGAAATCACTCTGTGTTGAACGAATTGGGTGCTGGCTGCCTGGATTTAGGCCACGGTTACTGGTTGGTTGTTCTAAGCTGGCTGTTGGCACAGGTAGGAAAGGAGGAGGAAAAAAAAATGGTGTAAGCAAGTTTCGAAATCTAAGATCATTTCATGAATGACTCAGTGTTCCCTTTTGGAAAAGTGCAATAATGGCCTTTATGAATAACTTAGCTTTGAAAGGCGAGGTTCTAAATATTAAGGAGCCTTGTGGGCTATCTGAACACAGCCACCCCCAATCTTCATTTTTATAGCTTCCAGAAAAATTTCATTCACTTGATAACGTGGGCTGGCTGAAAAATAAACTGTCACTTACTTCCTCCTTCGGGCTTCCTGTTCTCTCTGAGAAAAGCACTCAGGATGTGTTTCTTCTTCTCATTCTTTCCTTTTACATTTTTATCTATCTTCAAATATTCAAAATATCAAGTGTCAGATCAACATGCTATTGTACACCTTAGACTTACACAATCGTAGGTGTCAACTGTATTTTAATAAAGCGGGAAGAAATATTCAAAACAGAAAGCCATGATTCTTTAAGAGGATAAGTTATACTCAGCACTGGAAGTGATTGTCATTTGTTTTTTCATAGAATGAGAATGATAACAGTATGTAACTTTAGTGTATGAAATCCAGAACGAAATAGATTCAGGATACTATCTGTAACTCGTTTGGACACATCTCCATGTTAGAATTTAAAAAACAAAATAAACCTCCCTCCCCTCCTGTCTCTCATAAACAATCCAAAGTTCTAATGCAGAAGATCTCTAGTCTTCTGACCTTAGTTCTTCTGAATCCAGCGTCAGCCATAAACCCAGAAAATGCCTCAAATGACTCATTACTGGAATAAATGTTTCTAATGTTTAAGGTATGCAAATAGAGTTTAATCGGGTGAAGGAAGACTTTGTAGCTCAATAAATAAAGTAGAGAATGTTACTCTGGTTACTGGGACCCAATTTGCATACAGGCTATCTTGTTTTCAAAGCAGTTGGGAGGAAAAAAAAAAAAAAAAGAGGAGGAAGAAAAAAATCCCAGCTTTCCCCACCAGTTCTCCAAACACAATCTCGTAATAAGACACAACCCTACCAGCCGCGTTTACAAGCAAACAGTTTGGCTGAGTGTGGAAGAATCCCAAAGGCACTGAAGGCATTTTCTAGAACGTAGAAGCTATTGTGGGACTAGCCTGGGGTCATCCTACCAAGAAAATTGCACAATCAAACTTTTGTCGCTCAGGCCTGGTGTGTGGGTCTGGATTGATTCTGGCGGACTCCAGTTTCAGGAATCTGCCCAGCTTGGGTTGTGGGGTGAATCACAAAGTGGGTCCCCTGGCTGGTGCTCCAGGTGTCCACCTGCGGACAAGCACTGTCCATCCTGCCCGGGAAGAAGTGGCCTGCACGCAATCCCTCCGGGTGAGGGGGAGAGGGCACCACGAAATGGGTTGAATCCAGTCCACGTTGACTCAGGAAGAGAAGAGATTTAAATAAACACTTCAGAAAAGACCTAAAGTAGCCACCTCGACGGTGGGGTTGGAGGGAGGAGAGAAGGTGCATTGGCCGGCTGAGGTGTTCCCCAAGAAGCTCTTGCCTGACACCTCACTTCCATTCGCGGCGACCCCGACCTCAGCTCACCTCTGCTAGCCAAACAGTCATCTTTGAGGTTGGACATGCCTGGAGAATAAGCGAGAAACACTTGGACTAGAAACCACATAAATGGTGTGAGATTTGTTCCATAAATATCTCTGGGTGTTTGTATTTTATGGGGTTAGATGGTCTAGCTTTGGGGGAGTTACCAGGGCATTTCTGACAATTGATTCATCATCACAGGGAGCGGTTGTCCCGTGTTTGCTTTCTGTGCACCCCCCCCACTCCCCGCGACCCCCAATAAAGTCTGATTCTGAAATGGAAGGTAAGACTGTTACTATCAAACGCGTTTCTCATTCCCTGAACCTGGCCCCCTAAGGCTGTGGTGCAGACGTATGAATCACCGCGCTTAGAAAACCCGAGCTGTGTGTTTTGTGTTAACACCTGAGTCTGATATCAAATTCAGGAGGCACAAAAGGGCACAAGGAACAGAGCCAGCACCCCTACCCCAAACTCCGGGGTGCTCCCCAGAGGTCACCGCCAGCCAAAGTGAAGATTTGTTTTTTAAATATTTATTTATTTATGCATACAAGAACTGGGGTGTAGGCCAGAGGTGTGGGGGGTGAGAGGATTCACCAGAGACAGAGTGGGGAGCAGAACAGGCGGATCCACTGAAGTACACTGCTGAGGGGAGCAGCGGGGAGACAGGAGAGGTCTGCTGCACCCTGTGGGAAGCTCCCTGGCCGGGGATCGAACTCGTGCAGCAGTGGCTGTGCATAGCTTCCTAGTGCTGAGACTTAACCTGTTGCGCCACCAGGGACGTCCCCAGAGTGAAGATTTTTAAAAGGAGTCGATCACCCTGTCCATCGAGTCCCTTCCCAGTGTGCCTTCTTCCCCTTTGTGGTTTTTATTCCTGGATAATTTGCTGTAAAATATTTTAAGATACAAAAGGGCGTGGAAAGACCCGTGGTGGGGTAGTCACAGAGCAGCACCAGGACTGTGGGTATTTCTGAGGTTTATGGCCATTTCTGCAGTTTCATCATTTTCCTTAATCACCAATAAGGGTTTAAGGAATTGTACATTGTACACTAGAGAGGACCTCCTGTCTTGTCTAAGAGTTATAGTAAAATCTGAGAACTGTTTTTTAAATGTAACAGCTACAAGGCCTCCCTGGTGACGCAAGGGATTAAGTCTCAGCACTATGAAGCTATCACCAGCCACTGCAGCACGAGTTCGATGCCCAGCCAGGGAGTTCCCACATGGCGCAGCAGACCTCTCCTGTCTCACCCACGCTCCCCTCAGGAGTATGTTTCAGTAGCTCTACCTGTTCTGCTCCCCACTGTGTCTCTGGTGAACCCTCTCACCTGCCCCTAGCCCCATGTCTCTGGCCTACACCCCAGCTCTTATATGCATAAATAAATAAATCTTAAAAAAAAAAAAAGTAACAGCTACATCCACCTAGTAGCTATAGTCTTCTAGCTTACCTAAATAATTCATCTGCTGTGGTTGCTATTTTCAATTCACGTTGAAATTCACACATAGTTACATGTCATTTAACCATATAGGTATCCTTTCAATGCCTAGTGTCACAGTTTGGAGGATGGAATTTTTTTTTTTAACTGAAGTCAATTTACTTTACGATATTATGTAAGATTCATTAATTATAAATCAATACTTCTCTTCATTACATTAAGCTAACCACTGGGAAGATAGTATCTTTAACACTATATAGGACATTCTGTATCAGGTCAACAAAAATAAATTGAATTTGAATATTGGGGATCTAATGAGTTTTTTTAAAGGATGGGTCTTGATACCTTCAAGAGCACGAGAAAGGATTATAGACATATCACCTCATAGTCTGTATCCACCCTGGCAGTAGCTTCTTGGTTTGATCAGCTTAATGATTCATTTATCTTTGTAATGCTATTTTTTCACTTGCATGCTTATGTGTGCTTAAAGTAAAGAGGACAAAAATAAGTTTGAGGGAAAAAAAAATTTTAATTGCTTTCAAATGTTCCAGTAAACTCAGAATTGTACTGTCTTGCTCAAGAATTCCCTTGCCAGATTATTACTTATTTGCTTGCCAGATCTCTCTAGCTGTCTCCTATTTTCTTAATCTTTGGAACTATAGAAGATATTAAGTGTTGCTGGCTGGTGAGGAAATGTAAACGTTTTTAAGGGACTTCAACATTCAAGTGTCATAGGAAAGATTAAAAAAGAAATCAGATCTCCCTCTTCAAAACGGGTAAAAGTTGCAGTCAAGAAACAGTAGAACAATCCTAAGCCTCCAAGAAGACAGAATACATATATATTTTCACATTCATGTTTAAATAACCATTTTGTTATCTTCAACTGTAGTTCCTGCCGAGAACATCCCAATCAACGGCCAGTCTCTATGACTAAGGAAATACTTCAGCGAATGATCTGCTGATAAGCAAGGAAATATCGGGCCAGCCAGGAGGTTTTGGGGGCCACTATCTAACAGACAGTGGCAGCAGCACACGCCCAGCTCGCTGATGAAGAAGCAGAGGTTTTGCAAATTACACATTTGCTGAGGTGATTCTGGCCCACTGAACTCCTCTGTGGGCGCCATTCAGCCCGGATTTTAGTGGGGGCCCATTGGATGGAAGATAGGTAAATGGTGGGTGCCCTATATTCTAAGACCCAGAGTTTGGGATTATTATTCAAATTATTCATATTAGAAAATACTATAAAAAGGACTTATTATTCAAATGATTGTAAATGAAGTATTTGAATGAATTATGACACGTTAAAATGCCATTGTTTCTCTGATGGAGTGACAGTGTTTGGCTGCAAACTGGAAAACTAAGAAAGATCTTGGAAGAAAAACAAAAAGGACAGTTGTTCTGCAACCCACAGAAATGGAGGAAGGTGAGGAACTTTTCAGTGGACTCACACATCATTACACCAAGGCGTTGGATTAGATATGAACACTAGTCCCCCAATATAAATAAGAACAGTTTTATTTCAATCTGAATCTCTTTGCAGTTTGTGAAAACACGCAGCTTCCAGCATTCAGGATCAAGTCTTGCAAAATGGCTTTTTTTTTAATTGAAAAGACATCTCAGTATAACATAATGCACATTTCAGGTATGAATCATTGAGAATCAACCTGCATAATTACTGCCTGAAGCCCCCCCACACTCTTCACTATCCCATCGTCCCCTTCGACCTGATTCACCCACCCTTTTCCTATTTCCCTACTGGTGACTATTAATTGGTCTTAGTGTACAAAAGTTTATTTTTGTCTTATTTAGTTCATCTACAAGCTAGTATTTTTATAAACATTATTTTCGAGAAAAAGAATCTATGCCATCTTATCACATTAAAAAACCGGCAACAACAAATGTTGGCGAGGATGTGGAGAAAAAGGAACTCTCCTACACTGCTGGTGGGAATGCAAACTGGTCCAACCACTATGGAAAGCTGTATGCAGTTTCCTCCAACTACTAAAAATGGAACTACCATATGACCCAGCAATTTCACTTCCAGGAATCTATCCAAAGGACACAAAAACATTAATCCAAAAAGATCTCTGTACCCCTATGTTTACTGCAGCACTATTTACAATAGGTAAGATATGGAAACAACCCACATGCCCCAAAATAGATGACTGGATCAAGATGTGGCATATATACCCAATGGAATACTATTCAGCAATCAAAAAAGATAAACACATGCCATTCGCAGCAACATGGATGGAACTAGAAGGGATTATGCTCAGTGAAATAAGCCAGAAGGAAAAAGAAAAATATCAAGTGGTTTCACTTACAGGAGGACTATAGGAGAACCAAATAAGGGGGAAAAATAACAATAACAGTAATAATAAAAACAACAAAACTAGCAGGCAACCAAAAATAAGAGACATTCTGCAAGGGAGGGGAGGAAAAGGGATCAAAACGTGGGAGAGAAGCGCACAAGGGACTATGGTGATGGTTCACGGGTGAAGTGGGGGTGGGATTTTACAGGGAGTACATAATACTGTAAAAGATATAAATAAAAAAATATATATTTATAAAAAAATAATGAACAGAAAAAAAGAAAAACAGAAAGAAAAAAGAATCTGTGCCATCTTGTGTTTCCATAAAGAAAATGTTGTCATAGGGGCCTTTTTCGTGAACCCTCATTGTGTCTGGCCATATAAAGAGAGAAACTGAGTCAGGGATAGAGGCAAACTGTGGCTCTTTATAAGTGAAGAACACCAAAAGCCCACGGTCTGGCTAATTTAAGCCAGTGACCTTGGCTCTAGATTCCACTAGACATAACAGTTATTTAAAGTAAGTGGATTTAAAAAAATCTATTTCTCATCACAATGACCATAGTGTTAGAAATAACTCAGCACTCACTAGGGTCAGAAGGAGAGACTTTCGTTCCTGAGAGAGCCTCTCAAGGGTCTGTCTACCCCACTAAGCAGCCTCCCATGTCCTCAAATGCCAGAAGATGTATTCAGAAGAAATAAAACTTCCAAGCAGAGCTTCTCAGCTCCCCTTAGGGCCTGGAGAAGACAGGTTTGCAAACATTTACCTTTTTTTCGGGGTTTAGGACTGGGAGCTTTCTCATCTATCCTCTTATTGCCAGCTAAGGCACTTAATTAAGAGCCAGATTTAAACCTATCAACCAGGCGGTCAAAGAAGACAATTCCTTGAAAAGGCATAGTTGGGGCCTCCCTGGTGGTGCAAGGGGTTGAGCCTCAGCACTCTCTGCAGCCCCTGCAGCAGGAGTTCGATCCCCTGCCAGGGAGCTTCCCACAAGGCACAGCAGACCTCTCCTGCCTCCCCGCTGCTCCCCTCAGCAGTGTGTTTCAGTCAATCTGTCTGTTCTGCTCCCCACTCTGTGTCTGCTGAATCCTCTCTTCCCTCTGCCCCCACACCTCTGGCCTATACTCCAGCTCTTGTATGCATAAATAAAAATAACTAAATCTTAAAAAAAAAAAAAAAAAGAAAGAAAAGGTGTAATTGGAGGAGGAGAGGGCTACAGGATAATGGGGTCGCCTCCTAAACAAATTTAGGGTCTCCAAGTGCAGAAAGAATGTTTTCCAAACAGTTTTGGTTTAAGTGTCTGTCAGCTCTGCCAATCACCTGCTTAGAGTTAGTTTACATTTCTTTAAAACCTCTGAAGCTCAAAGTAAATAATTGTTACAAGGGTTAATAAATCTAATATTTACTGGGAGAATGTGGCCTGAGAATTTGATGTTTTAATTAAGGTTGCAACTTGCTGCTCTGCCTTTTCAGAGATGATCAAATACATCACTTTGGAAAACCATTGTAATCTTGTCTGGAAATCTTCCTCCTGCTCTCAAATCCTGTTAGAGGCCTGCCAGAGAACTTTAACACAAATCAGAAACTTGATTGAAATCAGTGGTACCAAAAAATGAACTCTGGCCAGTACTTTGGACCTAGGACTGTTAACAACCAGGCCAGTGCTATTTTCAATTAGTGAGTGTGTGCCTCTATTGTTTCCCAACTTGGATGTCCAGGGAGACCGGAAACAGAGGAGTCACACAATGTAAACTGATATCTTCACTGTGCAAAAATTACAGTAGTAGAACAGAATACAGTGGAATAGAATCTGGTGGAATGAAATAGAAGAAAACAAAGTCAATCGCTAAGTCATTGAACTCACGCTAAGTCCCAGACCTTATGGAATTCCTCTCCAACTTTTTGGGGCTCTCGAGCCAGCTGAGTAGCTAGCTGGATGAAATGGGAAACTCCACTGCAGGAAGTGGTGCTTTTCTGATGCAGCTAATTAAAGAATGTGGAACGCTGCCTCCTGAGTCAGCCTGGCGGTATGTGGAACTCTGAGCTCCTTGCTGTTTACATGATTATTGCATGAAACTTGAGAAATAAAACCAGTGTATCTTGCCACTTAACATTTAAGAGGCGAGAGGTGGTGTGTGTGTGTTTGTGTGTGTTTAAATGGTTCCTAATCTTTAAAATGGCTCATTGCAGCTGGCCTTTTTATCAGCTGGTCATATTTACAGGGTAGTCTCAGATGCCACTGTGTTTTCCCAAAGAGAGGATTTGGGCCATTTGTGAGTTCACATTTTAAGGTATACAGGCTTATCTAGCATTCTGTGCATTCACTAGTATTACACAGCAATAAAAACATCTCTGTGGAACTGACAACTCTTATATTTCTTTTCGGTAAAAGAAATGTCAATTTTTTTCAAAGCTAATAGAGGTGTATTATAGAAAATAATACAAGAAAAACACGCAGATGCCAGTATCCAAAACAATGGCTCAAAAATTGTAATAAAAGTTCTGAAATGCATGGAGATGCAAATGTACAGAGAATAGTAAAATGAGCCCCATTACTCAACACCCATACACCCAGTTCTGCAGTTTCAGGACCTTAATTAACCCCATTTGCTTCAATTCTCCTTTTTTAAAAAATTTGTTAAATGATTATCAATTTCAATACCCCAGTAGATGTCTTTAAAAATCTCTCTCTCTATATCCATATTTTTTTCCAGTAACCCTTAATGGCATTCTGACAACTAATGAATTAACAATTTGTTGGTATCACATAACACCTAGTCCTTACTAACATTTCCCTGATTGTAAATCAATGTTAATCTTTTTATGTAAACGGCTCTCTTTTTGCTTACCAATGAAAAGATTTATACTTTTAAAAAAATACAGTGATCATCTTCATTTCTCCCTTTGCTAGCACAACTCTTCCCCAATGCATATTTTTCAAAACTTTCTAATTTAAAATGGCTGCCTGCAGGATTGGGGGAGAACTTGGGTGATTAACCAACCATTCTTCCATTGGTGTGTTTTCACATACATGGGGGGTGGGGGGGAGGTGGGTGGGGAAAGGGAGAAAGAGAGTGAGTGAGAGAGAGAGAGAGAGAGAGAGAGAGAGAGAGAGACATTTTCCTTCCCTTAGAGTAAATCTTGTTGCCATGAATATCTTCGTTCATATCACCTCTTCCTTGATTAGGGCTATTTCCTTAGGATCCATTCCAGCAGTGTTACTGCTGCCTACCAATGTAGAAACATTTGTAAGGCTCTTGACTTGCCTCACCGACTTGTTTACAAAAGGACTGTACCAATTTACACTTCCACTTACAAAGGATGAGAGAGCCTCTATTAAAATGTTTAAAGGCAGGGCTTTTCAGAGCTCTTATAAATCATTGGCTCAGGCTGACTGATGGCTGTCCTGGTCCTCTCCAGATAAATAAATACACATTTTCTATAGCGATCGAGATCTGGCATGCGCAGACTGCCAAGCCACCACAAACTAACTTTGATTAAACGAGGAAACCGGTCTACTTGTTGAAAATGTGGTAATGAGATAGTTTCCACCCAGCCGGGAAGCCCTGTCCTGGAGGGGGAGGGGAGTGCTTGCTGCTTGCCTCTCTCCCCATCCTGAAGAAAGTGGGAATGAACAGGTCAGCCTTCTCTTCTTTTACTTCACGATTTTTTTTTAAGCTGAGGATTTTATTTGTTTCCATCTGGCCGAGTGGATGATGCAAAAAAAAAAAAAAAATACGCTTGAAAAAGAGCAGAAAACTTCTGGTGCAGGCGTTTCCTGTGGAGGCAGCCCCACCGCCCTGGGTAACAGGATTAAGGCAGAGCCATTTTCGCTTCCAGACCAAATTCTACTTTGTCTCCTTGGGGACACGCTGTTCGCATTTGTAGACTCCCAGTCAACTGCCTCAGAAACTGTTTCTGCTGCGAGCACTCTTATTTTCTTGAAGGAACCTGGCTTCTCGGTGACAGCTCCTTGTTGAAAATCCAATTGTATTGGTTTGGAGACATTTAGGTGACAGATTTGTTTTTTGGGTTTTGGTTATTTTGAGACTGAGAGAAAAACGATCTCACGACTCTCGTGTTTGTGGGGGAGGAAAAGAGAAATAAGGGAAGGCGATAAGAAAATACTCAGCCAGATGAGCCCTGAAAAGCCCAGCCTCGGAATCTTTCCTTCTTTTTTCCTTTGAGGGGGGTGGGGGTTCCGGGAAGATGGTTTTTAGGATCCTGCTTTGCTTTTCACTCTTTTCTTCCCACTCACCGGGGTGAAGTCTTTCCTCCAGTCAAGTGGGAACAAAACACAATCTCTGAAAATATTTTTAGGAGGACACGCGGGCCGGAGGGCTTTGTGCAAATATGTCAACAAAATGTGCTCACTCCATTTTATTTTAGTCAAGTTGTCAGAGAGGCCAAAGGGCTGAGTGAGGTTGCAGGGCTGTTGGCAGCGGGGAGGCTCCGGGGAGAATAAAGGCTCGTGCCCCCGCGGCTGACGTTTGTTGGGGGGTGACGGCCACGCCGCGCGGCCGGGGTGTCTCGGGGCCATTGGCTCGCGGAGCCCCCCCCCCCCCCCCCCCCGAGAGCCAGGGGCCGCGGGCGCGCGATGCTCCCCACTTTGCAGGTGAGGAGGCCGCTGAGTCAGGATCGGGGTCCTGCCCCGCGGCGCTGCAGCCAGTTCCGGTTTCTGGGGAACCCGCCCTGCGAGCTGGGGCGCTGCGGAGCTGCCGGGGGGCCGAGAGGGGCGCTGGCGAGGGGGCCTCTGGATTACCCAGACCTTGGGATTGGAGGGCAGCTGTCTGATCGCTGATTGAGCAGATTTTGTGTGTGTGTTTCTGGTTATTCTATCGGGGCGTGGCGCCACCCTTAATCTCCTCTCCAGCATTTTCTCCAAATCCCTATAAATGCTGGAGGGCAGGGTTTGCGGGACACACCTTCTGTCTGGGGACGGGGGCTCCAAGCCCACTCGCCCGCTGCCACTCTCACCTGTGACTCTCCCTCACCGCCTTCCAGGCCACCCTTGACCTCCAGCCTGAAGATGCCCGAGGAGCCCTGAAAGGCAGCCGGTCCCCCAGAGCCGCCAGGACGCCCCAGACCAAGGTATCTCTTTTTAAGGAATTCCGCTGGTTTGGTCTACCTGAGGCCACCCAGGTTCAGAGGCCGATGGACCTGGTCCCCATAGGCCTGTCCCTCACCTGCCGGAAACACACTCGATTTTCTTTTCCCACCTGTGAGCGGGGACCCCCACGGAGTGAAGGACGCCCCCGGTATGGACCACGGGGACGGGGTACGGGTCTTGACAATAAGGGACCCATTATCGGCGTGGAGGCTCTGGCACATAGAGATGGCTCAGTAATTTCTTTTCTTTTCCCTCTTTCTGCTTATTGTCAGTATTGTCCTCTTGCCTTAATTGAGAGCTTACTATGTGCCAAATTCTCTCCAAAGCATTTGACAAGTGAGGGCTTGTTTATTGCTCTCCACTAGCCTTATCAGTGAGTACTCTTACCTCCATCTGTAAAATGGGGAAACACAGGCCGAGAGGGCTCCCCCCCACCATGTGCAAGAGCTGGTTGGCCCAGAGTCTTGGTTGGAACCCAGAAAGCCAGTTTCAAGAGCTCAGCCCCTATCCACCACCTAGCTCACCCCTGGAGGGGCAGCTTTCCTTTGGGGGGACTCAGGTACTGACTGATATTCAGAAAGGGGGCATGTAATATGCTGGGCCAATAATAGGGACTTAATCAGTTGTCACTATTGTCATTATTATTCGCTGTTCTGTGAGGCCAACGGCAGCCACACAGCACAAAAAAGAACGGCATGAGTCAGCACGGGCTTTGGAGTTAGATGGGGCTAGAATTCTGCTTTATTCACATTGTAGGACTGCAAGTAAGTTAGAGAAGTTCGGAGGCTCTGCTGGCTACAGTTCCCACATCCGCAGAATGGATCCAGATACGCAGGCTAGCAGGCCTCGGCCGTGATTGGCTAAATCAGATGCGGAGTTAAGACTCTGGCATGTGGGAGGGTCCAATTATTTTATTTTCCCTTATCTCTTTTATTATTGTTGTTGTAAAAGGAACCCAAAGATACACATGCTTAAATATTCTGAAATGTTGGAGTGATGGTGAACAGGGACTGATTCGTCTCAAGTGTGCTCTTGGTTTTATGTCTGTTTAATAAGCCTCGTAGACCCAAACCAGGTCATTATCCCTCTGCCCCAGCCATTGAGTGACGGTTTCATTCAGAGTAAAATCCGTTCTTTATAATGCCCAAAAGTCCCAAAGTGGTCCACATGGCCTCCCTGCTCCTCATTTTCAGACTTTCATCTCTTCTTACTCTCCACCAGCCACAGTGCCATGCTGACCTCTTGCTGCCCCTTGAGTCACTGGGCAAAATGCTTCAGGTCTTCGCACACCAGCCCCTCAGCTGGGCATGCTCTCTCTCCAGAACTCCTCATGGCTCCCACTGTCACTAACCACATGGCTTCACCTGTGAAGTCTTCCCAGACCATCGTACTTAACCTCATCTCCACTTACCCTCTCCGCTTCCTGGTCCCTATGCTTCTCCTTATTTTTCTCCATAGCTTCCATCCATACAGTATCGTTTTGAATGTTAATTCTAGGTCAGGCGGTTTGATCGTTTTGCTTTCTTGTGGTGTTCCCACGGCTTGAAACAGTAGGTACCCAGTAGGTGCTTAATAAAAATTCTTTGTTTAGATTTATTTTTATTTATTTACGCATACAGACAGGAGAGTTGTACTGCGCTATGTGGGTCAACTCCCTGGCTGGGTTTCGAACTTAGGCCACAGTGGCTGGCGATAGCTTGATAGCGCTGAGACTTTAACCCCTGCGCCACCAGGAAGGCCCTTAATAAAGATTGGTTGTGTGAAAGAGTAGATGAAGGAGCATATGAAAGAATCCAGGGAGCATGTTTATTAAGTAGGACAGCTTTGCTTTATCGGACACTTCTTGTGCGGCTGTCCCTGTCCCCACGATCTCTGCCATCTCTTTAGGCGGTAAGAAAACGCGTACCTCTGGGGCTGGTGTCATGGCAGATGTCATAAAGCGACTCCTGAACAAAGAGTGAGCAGAGACAGTGGAGGCACTCGGGCCAGTCCTGGAGGGCTGTAGATGGGATTTTACATGCGTGTGGCACGTGTGTGAGGCTCGAAGTGAGGGTGGGGCGGCAGCGGAGCCAGCACCCAGCAGGAGGAGGGCAGGGAGAGGGTGGCTTGGCAGCTGTTTATCAGGGAGCAGTCTCTGGAAATACTCAGCACTTTATTCTCTGTGTTTGACACAGTTTGGAATACTCCGTTCATACACAATTCATTTTTAATTATACACGTCACTTATGAATATGCTTTACATATAAAAAGATCAAAATTCTGAGCCACCACCAGACTCCTGGATTCTTGCCCACATTTGAGAATTACCCACTTTGGGTATAAAGTTGTATAAAATATGAGTTTTATTCGGGGATTTGCATCTTTCTATTTTTCCTGAGCTTTAATGGACCTATACCATTAGTTTGAGGTGTGCTACATAATGTATTTGTATACACTATAAAATCATCCACTTATATACCTTAGGAACTGTGTGTATATTCTATGTAATATGTGCAATATACAAATATACACGTGTAATACACATATACATGTTTCCTTTAGAAAACATTATTGTGTGTATTTTTTAAAAGATTTATTTATTTATGCATACAAGTGGGGGTACAGGCCAGAGGCGTGGGGCGGCGAGAGGGTTCACCAGAGACAGAGCAGAACAGGCAGATCAGAAATACACTGCTGAGGGGAGCAGCGGGCAAGGCAGGAGAGGTCTGCCGCACCATGTGGGATTCTCCCTGGCTGGGTGTCGAACTCTCATCGAGTGCTGCCGACAGCTCCACAGCGCAGTCCACAGCGCAGCGCTTAACCGCTGCCTCACCAGGAGGCTCTATTGTGTGTATGTTTTAAAACAAAAATGCTAGCCTGATTTTTGGTATTCCTCCACAATGCCTTGGTGATCCAGCTACAGGAGTACATATGGAAGGACTTCTTTCTGTCTAGCTGCTGACTATCATCCTCAATCTTTTCTATTTAAAAAAAAATTTTTTTAATGATTAAGTTAAAAATCTAAAAAGCTTTGCTTTAAAGTTGTCAGTACATGCCTTGCTTTGGATGACCATTTCCCTTTTGAAAGATTTATTTTTTATTAATTTATGCATACAAGAACTGGGGTGTAGGCCAGAGGTGCAGGGGGTGAGAGGACTCACCAGAAACATGAGTGGGGAGCAGAACAGGCAGATTGATTGAAATACACTGCTGAGGGGAGCAGCGGGGAGCCAGGAGAGGTCTGCTGCGCCCTGTGGGTCAGCTCCCTGGTGGGGGATTGACCTCATGTGGCAGTGTTTGGTGATAGCTTCATAGCACTGAGACTTTAACCAGGGAGGCCCCATTTCCCCTTTGATTGACACGTGGGCTATTTCAGTTCTTTTCACGACTGTCAGTGAGTGATGCTTCGGGAACATCCTCATGTTTGCTGCTTTGTGTATTGCCAGACTGTTTCTCTAGGGCAGGTGCTGTAATTATATGCTTATCTATGGATGTCTTAATTTGTTTATTGTCCGTTTCTCCTATAAAAAGGGAAGCTCTGTGAGGGCAGGAGCCCAGGTTTTTGTGCCTCACTCTTTAATTACTACCCATGGGATGGAGGAGGAGTGGTTCGTAGATATTTATGGGATAAATCCATAAATATGGGCCTCCCCAGTGGTGCAGCGGTTGAGCGCTGTGCTGTGGAGCTGTCAGCAGCAGCGATGCGAGTTCGATGCCCGGCCGGGGAGAATCCCACATGGCGCAGCAGACCTCTCCTGCCTCGCCCGCTGCTCCCCTCAGCAGTGTATTTCTGATCTGCCTGTTCTGCTCCCCACTCTGTCTCTGGTGAACCCTCTCGCCGCCCCCACGCCTCTGGTCTGTACCCCAGCTTGTATGTACAAATAAAATAAAAATCTTTAAAAATAAATAAATAAATCCATAAATATGAGGTCATGGTATGGCTTTGCTGCCTAAGAGGGGAAACTGACTTATTTTGGTAAAATTCGAAATTTTTGCAGCTGGTAGGAGCAGGATGGTTATTAGTGGTGTGTAGGAAAGGGTACCTTTAAGAGATACAGCTAGCCCCCAATTTCGGAGAGTTCAAGTTTTGCCACTTTGCTTTTGTAAAAGTCTTGTATACATCAGTACCTGTATCTACTAACTGGAAGAAATCCGAAGAGGAATTTAGCTTTTTGTGACAAAAGGCAAAAAGAAAATAGCAGCAGTGTTGGTTTTGCAGCTGTTCTAGAGGCAGGGCAGCCCTAAGCCAGAGTGACCTCACCAGTCCCTTCCTGGGGAGTTGCTTTACGCAGCTGTGGATTTATGGTGGCATTTCTGCTTTGACTGTATGTTTCAAAGATTTATTTATTTATGCATACAAGAGCTGGGGTATAGGCCAGAGGTGTGTGTGTGTGAGAGAGGATTCACCAGAGACAGAGTGGGGAGCAGAACAGGTAGATTTACTGAAATACACTGCTAAGGGGAGCAGCGGAGAGACAGGAGGGGTCTGTTGCACCTTGTGGGAAGCTCCCTGGACTGGGATTGGATTGAACTCGTGCTGCAGTGGCTGCCAATAACTTCATAGGCTGAGACTTAACCCCTTGCACCACCAGAGAGGCCCTATATGTTAGCGTTTTGGGGTAGGGGTTTATGTGTCATTTGGTAGGTTATTTTCTAGGGTGTGAGAATACTCAAAAGTTTTTCCATATGAATGAGTGGTACTTATGTCTTCGCTTTACAGCGCCTTGGTTTAGGGAAGGTTTTTCAGGCACACTCTCTACTTTTGGACAGTGGGTAAACCTGTATTGGGATGATGGGATCTGTAAGATTTACTAACAGATTAGCTCTGAGGGCAAGGTAAAGAAGGGCAGGGAAGTCTGCTACCTCATGTGGGGCATTTCGGTTTTACAAACATTTATTGCCTCCCAGCTCTGGGCAAAAGGCATCTTGCTAATTGCTGCTGGGACATAAATTTGCAAGGCCTTTCTTCCCTATGTCCAAACAGATTGCAGTCTATTGGGAACACAGACTGTGTACACAGGTACGCCAAGAACGCAAGGGAGGGGCTGAGGTGGGAGGAGACCAGCCCTGGGGCCACTAAGTGAAATAAAGCTGCTCCAGACTAGGGGGAAGGGGCAAGGACGGGTGAAGATATTTCAACCTTGTCCCAGAGCCACAGTAGCTGACTGGTCACCCTTCAGGAAACAGGGTGTCTAGTCCCTTGTGTAGATTTTTAGACATGAGGGAACTTAGGTTGGTGCCAGGGGTTTGACCTTGGGTCCCACTGGCCCAGGGCCTTCATCATACCTGGAAAGTAAGGAGACCCACAGTTAGCTGTGTGACCTGAGGCAGGTTACTTAACCATCCTGAGCCTCAGTTTTGTTTTTTTTTTTTAAAGCCCAGGCAGTAATAAGCTTGGTGCGAAAAGCACAATAGCTTCTTCAACTTTGCCTTGTAAATACAGTTTGACCAGGGTGAGATCTTTCAGGAGATCATTTCTCTCTCTGAAGAAACACTTGATGTTCACTACTTTTTCAGTGTTACTTATATTTCCTTCCAGTGGCTTCTTACTGCCCTAGGAGTAAAACCCAGTGTCCTCAAAGGGCCCACTCACAGGACCGGTCAGATCCCGCCAGCCTTGGTATCAGGAATGTTTTTTATTCTGAGAGACGCTGGGAGTTTTAGGCCGGGCCCTGATGCAATCAGACTTGACTTGAAAAAAGGTCAGTGTGGAAGAGATGGGACCGTCCGCACTTCTGCTGGAATGGGCGCTCTGCAAGCATGAAGCTCGTTTTCCTTACATTGTGTCCCACGCACGTGAGGATGCTGGGCACGTAACATGGTAGGTGTGTGTTCTGTTGGCTGAAGGCTCATTTCATCTTTGCATTTCAAGGAAGGCTAAGAATAGCTGCCTCGGTGTTACAGGGGAATGTGATGAGATAATGCACGTTAAGTGCCTGGAGTACAGAATTCATATACCGACTGATGCTACGTGCTGGATTTAGTGAGCATTTACTATGTGCTCTGTAGTCCTGTGTAGGGGTGGGGGGCTTGACCAGCTCCTGCATAGGAAGAGGCCCCGTCCTGAAGGTCAGTGAACGACGGGATGGGATGGGGAGAGGTGAGGCTGGAGACCCGGGCAGAGGAGCGGGTTGGTTTGAGGCAGGCTGTGTGTCATGTGGCTGAGCACAGCTTGGAAGGGCTGATGCAGGCACTGCACAGACGCCCAGCACGGTTGCTTCCTACCAGTAGTTCTTGGAAGGGCTCCTGAGTCCCTCTGTGCCCAGGTTCTCTAAAGAATGGAAGCACGTCGACTCCATGGCGCAGGGCTGTGAGGATTAACGAGCGAGGACGCGCAGATCACAGGGCCTGCCCCCAGTAAGTTTCGTGCTGATCAAGTGGCCTCTCCCATGGCGGCCCCTCTTTGGCAATGAATTGTTCTGTGCTGTCAATGCCCAGTGTACCCCCACCGTCCCAAGGTAGAGAAATGCTGAGGGGACCCTCCCCCCAACCCCGCCTGGTGTGTTTGGACAATCCCCTCCACTCTTGATGGAGTGAACAGTCTGATTGAGATCAAATTCTTTCCCCAAGCAGCTCTCAAGTCACTCACTTCAGATTTCACCCAATAGGGAGAGACAGAAGGACAAGGACAAGGTTCTTCCTTGCCAAGGGGAGAAACTGTCAGGTTTAGGACAAAATTCAGTGGCGCTGCAGCCGGGGCTGAGGTCGGAGCGCCTCGGGTGAGCCCTACACAAAAGCATAGCCGACGCTCCCTCTACACAGAGTCGCCATAAAATGACCCTTCGCTTCCCCTGTGCGAAGACAGGGGCCACCCAGCCATCCAGGGGGGCAGGTCAAGCAGGTGTTTACAGGTGAGGAACTGAGCCACCACTCCGGGGATTGGCCGGAAGACCCACGTTCCAGTTCCCTTCCCACTGGAACTCCCTGCCCTGAGTCCCTCGGATTGTAATTCACCTCCGGGTTTCACTGGTTTTGAGCCTATTGATTGACCCCTGCTCTGGGCAGATATTAGGCTAAGACCTATAGATTCAGCAGAGACCACAACCAGGCAGCATCTTTGTGGAGTTGAGCATCTAGTGGGAGGACAGGCAGGAGCTAATGACTCCTGGACCGTGCAGCGAGTGTAACTGTGTGGGTTTGAGCTCTGGGGGGGCCTGGCGGGGATGTATGATCTGTGGGTGTCTGACCCCTCTCTCTAGCCTCTCTTCTCCATCCACATTCACTTTCTGGGGAGCGTCATCCAATTTGCGGTAGTAAACAGCAGTGTGTGGTGGGGGGTGATGGAAGGGGAGCTTCCGAGGGTGAAATCCAGTCTCCACACATCTAATGGAGATGGAGAAGGTAGCTGGAATAGGCTTTGGGGTTGAGGGGAGAGGCCTGGCTTGGCGACATGTGATGGAAGACATCTTCAACGTATAGATGGGATTTTGAGCCATTCTTTGGGAACGAGTAAGAAACAGAAGACCAGGCACCAGCACTGGGCCCTGGGGGCACTTGTAAGTCTGGGGTTCAGGAAGAGGAGAAACAAGGAACAAAGGGGGGCCCTCAGGGAGCAGCCAGGGAGCTCCAAGGGGGTTATCAGGAACAGGTAGTGTCCTCAATTGAGGGGAAAAGTGACTTAAGGCAGAGGAAGGGAGGTGTGGCAAATAAAAGGAGGCCTAGGATGGTCCAGCTGACACCCTGCAGGCAACGGAGTCAAAACCCAGCCTTGCCTCTCTCTGCAGAGTCCTGCCTTACTTCTGGCCCAGACTCGGACTTTCCTGCCCCCCAGTCCGGGCTTGCTGCCCTGCTCTGGGCCTCCTCGCCTTGAGCTCCTGCTACAGGCAGAGCTGCGTGACTTCTCTCCATTCTTTAGGGAGCCCCTGCCCTAAAGCCGCAGGCATCTCCCATCTCCAGTGTGTGGTGTCTCGGAGCTGAGGCCTTTTTTTTAGAACCTTCAGACCTGAGCTTCCTTTAGCGGAGCACTTCCTTCCCATTCTTGCAGGGTATCAGCTCTGTTCCTCCTGAGAGTGGCTTAGGACAGCTGTCTTCTGAATAAGTCCCCAAGGGGTAAGCACTTCTTTCCATTTGCTTACTGTCAGCTCCTGACCCAAGTCTAGAACTGCTCCAGGCCCCTTGGAACTTGGGGTGCAGGCTCTGGCCAGTATGTCTCTTTTACATCTCCGAAGAGTCTTATATAAACCTAAATATTATTTATATAGGTAATATCATCATGAGTGTTTTCCATCTCTTCCTCCTCTTCAGTTTTAGTGAGATATGCCACATGCTACTGTATAACTTTAAGGTGTACAGCATAATGGTTTGATATATATTATTATGGGAATATATATTATTGTGGGAACTGTTTAGATATATAAACATTTATATTATGTTTAGACCTAAAAATTAATATATATATATATAAATAAATATATATATATATATATATATATATATATATATATATATATAGGGCCTCCCCGGTGGCACAGCAGTTAGGCGCTGCGCTGTGGAGCTGTCAGCAGCGGTGACGCGCGTTTGGCCGGGCCAGGGAGAATCCCACATGGCGCGGCAGACCTCTCCTGCCTCGCCCGCTGCTCCCCTCAGCAGTGTGTTTCTGTCAATCTGCCTGTTCTGCTCCCTACTCTGTCTCTGGTGAACCCTCTCGCCGCCCCACGCCTCTGGCCTGCACCCCAGCTTGTATGCATAAATAAATAAATCTTTAAAAAAAACAACAATAAAAATTACATATATAAACAGTTCTCACAATAAGTTTAGGTAACAGGTATCACCTCCCATGGCTAATTTCTCCCTTGCCGTGAGCACATTTGAGAGGGGGACCTTCTTCACTCCCTCCCCTTCTCCTCCTCCTTCACCCCATTTCCTGAAGGAGGAACTGAAGCCCAGAGAGATGCAACAACATTCCAGGGTTAATGCAGCTTTCAAGACATGGGACCTTGAGCCCAAGCCACTGGAGCCAGACATTTGCCACCTGGTCAGAGACCACCCCAGAGCCCAGTTTTCAGCCCCTCCCCGACCTCCAGAGGCGCAGCAGCAGGTGTCCTGGGAGAATGGGAAAGGGAGGTGCCCAGGGTGGGGGTCCAGGTCAGAGCAGGCCCAAGTGCCTGCTCTCAGAACGGGAGAGCGAGCTGACAGGGCTGGCAAGGCAGGACTGGAGTTGGTTCTTTCACCTGGGGCGATAGGAAGCCATTAAGCAGGGTGGTGACATGATCTGATTTACACTGTAAAGGATCTCTTGGGCTATGGGTAGAGGAATGGAATGGGGCAGACCTAGCAAGGACAAATATTCTATGTATTGGAGGAGAGAGTGAGAGGCCTGCGTGCGGGGGAGCAGGCCTGTGTTAGAGATGGAGGGGACCGAATGGATGTACAGAAAGACAGATTATAGGCCTGGCTGATGGATTAAAGGGGTGTGTATGCGTGTGCGTGTGTGTGTAAAGGGATTGGGGAAAGGTGGGAGATGAAACGTAGTTTGACTTGCAATTTTTGGGAGATGGTTTTTTTCCTGCTCCCTCCCCTCCCCGCCTCCCACCGCCCTTCTGGAGCGTGAGGACAAAAAGCTTAGAGGCCCCAAAAGTGATGTGACACTGGGGGGACCATTTCCATTCTGAGTGGAGGCAACCTTGAAAACCCCTCCAGGGTATTAGGGGTGGGTACTGGCTGCAAAGTAGCTGGGGGGTTAAGTCTGGCACAAAAGTGGGGAGAGTAGTCTTCCAACTTGCTAAGGGGATGGCTAAAATAACTTCCCGGCTCTTTATCAAGATGGATCCATTCAATCCAGGAGGCTGGTATCGAAACCTCTGTTTAAACTGAACCTTATTCTTGGCCCCTCCCTTTTTGTTTTGCTTGTAAAAAACCAGCAATCACCTCTGTTCTAGGCTTGCTGTGAGCCAGGTGGACTGGCAAACCGGGACTCTCCAGGCTCCAGACACTGCGCCTCCACTTCAAGAGGTAATTAATTGCTGCTGTTTATTTCCATCCTATAGTATGATGATGTTTTATAGAGGGTTTAAAATGGTGAGAGGCTGGAGTGGATGGAGAAACTTAATAGAAAAGAGAGCGTGGTGTTGCCTGGAGGGCCTGATGACCCTACTGCATTTTGAGCATTCAGTCCTGTGAAAAGGGCTGCCCCAGTTTCCTTCTCAAATGTCCTTTGTAGTTTGCAAAAGCTGGCAGGTTTGCCTAACTTTTTCATTTTCTTTTCCTGCTAACTCCTTGCTGCAGTTTTTCAGGTTTTCCTGCTCTGAACACTGAATTCTTTTAAGTCGAGTATCTATGCTGGCTTCATTTCAGCTCCAGGGATTTACATACAGTGTCCAAATTGTTTTTCTGTCATAGTTCCACAGTAAAATAAACTTGCAACAGAAGATCAGGCTCCTTTCTGTTCTTGTAATGAAGGGAAACTCAAACGATGATCCCAAGACATGTTAAAATATAGCAAACGGGAAGGGGGTTTTGTTTGTTTTGTTATTAGATCTGAGAAGCCTGTGGAAGGCAGGATCTGGAGAGAAAATCAGAAGTTAGCTAAACGGAGAGGTCTGCTATCATGAGGATTAAATCAGAGATAATGGTGCTATTTTATAACGCACACTGGGAAATCTGTCTTAAGGAGGGCTGGTCTGTTTGGATAATGGTGAAAAATGAGGTGTAGCTGATGTTTGTCGCATTACAAAGAGGTGAGGTGGGTTTTTTCCCCCTCTCCCTTTCCCTGGTAACATGTGCAGGGCATCAGCTCGAATTTGAAGAGAGGTCTCTGGGTCCATTCTTTGTTTGTGTTGCCTGCCTCTCCACAGCACCTGACTCCTTTAAAGAGAAGCTAGCTGGGGGGTGATGGTCAAACAGGATTACCCGGCGGTGGGTGGAGCTAAATCCGTGTCGACCAACGTTCGATTTTCAATTTTCATTTCTAACTGGAACAATACCAGTTCTTGGCTTTTACTACAAAATCAAATGTTCCTGGTGTTCTCCTGCTACTTTGGTGGGAGTTTCCATTTCTAATTGCGTTAACTATACATGCTTTCCCAAGAAATCTTAAGTAGGAGTCTCCACCTTTCAAGGGGGGTGGGGGAGAACGTCCTTATAGCGAATTCAGATCACTCTATGTCCTCTTAAAAAAAAAAAAAACGTATGTATTTGCAACACAGCACTCAGGCACTGGCAGAATTTTGCAGCGATCGCCCAGCTTTGTTGGCAAGTCTCCAGGAATCAGGTTCTTTGTAATTCTTTGCTCAAACACAAGGATCATATATAAAACTCATAGCAGATAGATCCGTTAATACAATTACCTTTCCAGTTTTTAAAAGCTACATCATAATAAGGTTTTGGGGGTGGGATGGGGGAGAGAAGACAGAGGACAGTAACTCACCATATGATGCTATTACGCCAACAAAGTGGGAGCTCTGTGAGGGACCAAGGAAAAAAAGCACAACCGGTTTTTTGTTTGTTTTTTTTTTTGCTCAGAAAATAATTCAGTAGCAACAAGGTCTGAGGCCTGGAGTCGCACTGTTTCTAGTGAAACCATTATTTGTCCAAACACTTCATTGTTTCCCTACTCCGCCTGAAAAGTTTGGACTTTCTGCTCAATTTTGACACTGGGATTTTTAACTATCAGAGCTATTGTGTTTACAGCATTCAAGGTTTCAGAGTTCAAAGGTTATCCATTAACATGTAGAGTGAGGCTACCCTCTTGTGAAGGCTCGACCTAGCTGCACTGGTTGGGAGCTTTGTTTGGTAGCCAGGCTAGAAGTCATTTGTTTTGATAAGTGAAATGAAGTTTCTTGTTTATGGAGAGTATGTGGTTGAACTGTGTTTTAGGATGTGACTGCTTATAAAGACTTCACAAGAGATTTTTTTAAAAAGGGATTTATTTTTCCCGAGAAAAGGTACCCCAGAGCTAGAAGTGCTAGATCTCAGTGTACTTGAGTGGAAATTAAAAAAAAAAAAAGAGTTCTGGCCTAAGAATCCAGTCCTGGCACGGCTCATTCATTAAGTGTGCGCACGCCGTTGCTTTACTTCCTTTTTAAAAAGACTAACCAGACCATATGGGGAGTTAGTCGTTCTATAGAAAATGACAGCAAAACAGCACTCTTGGTACATTCTTCCCCTTTGCTAGGAAGCTGTCTCTCAAATTCCACTTCCTATGGGCGAGGGCTTGCCTCGCTCACCAGAGCAGCATTTGCGGAGTCCTTTTTGGCCCTGATTTATTAAATATGCACAACTTCCTCTCTTGATATGTTTCAGGCGTTTCCATTTGGGACACGCCGATGCCAGTGAGAAAAACACTGGGCCGTTTCGTGGGTGGCGACCTGCCCGGCTCCCGGCAGGTCCGCGGCCCCTTGCATCGGGGGCAGAGAACTCAGCGGGTGAGAAAGCGGCTGCCTCGGTTCCTCCTTGGGGCTTCCCTAAAATGGGGGACGGCGTGGGCCTCTGGGGTCCGTCTTCTCGGAGTGCGCGAGCGAGAACGGTCGGGAAAGCTCCGGGCCGGGCGTGGGGAAGCGGGGGGAGGCCAGGGCGCCTTCTGGGTTCTGCTGGGCTCCCGTTTGGGCCCGGCCCCTCCACGTGGACCTCTCGCAGAGCCGAGTGGACTCTCGGAACCGGGGCCGACTTCAGAAATCCCGAGTAGTGGCGGCGCCCGCCCGCCGCCCGGTCCTCTCAGGACAATTAACGGCGCGCTTTATGAAGAGACTCATTAAAAGCGGGCACCGAGCGCCCAGTGCGGGGACCCCCGCGCGCTTGCGGACACCCCGCGCGGGCCGCCGTCCCCCGGCCGCCAGAGCGCCCACTCGCGGGACCTCCGGGGCGACCCGGGCGTGCGGGCGCCGGCCCCGCCCCTCCCGGGCACACCTTGCGAGGGAGGGGGCGGTGCGCGGCCTGCGCCTGCGCACTGCTCTCGCGCCCCCTCCCCGCGTACCTGTCGCTGGAACCGCTGGGGCGCGCGCGGGCCACGTTAAGCCGAAAGGCGGGAGGTGCGCGCGTGCGCGGGAACCGGCGAGCGGAGAATGGGGCGCGCGCTCGCCCGCCCGCCCGCTCGCGGCCTGGAGGCGGTGGGCGGGGCAGGGGCGCGCCTGCGCAGACCACGTGGGCGGAGGGGCGGGCCGCGGGGCGGGGCCGGGCGGCCGGTGGAGGCCGGGGGCGGGGCGTCGCGGACGGCGGGGCCTCGGGAGGGCGCAACAGCTGCTCCTTGAGCACTTTCTGACCCAACAGTCCCCCGGCGCCGGACGCGCCGCGCCCCGGCGGCTCTAGGGACCCCCCGCGCCTGCACTGTCCCCGCGCGGACGAGTAGGGGGCGCCCGCGCCTTTGCCCCCGTGCGCACCCCCGCCCCGCTCACCTTAGCCCCGCGCCCGAGGTGAGCCCGGCCCCCAAATCCTCCGGGCGGGGGTGGGGTGGGAGTGGGGGGCGCTCTTTTTTGGGGGCGGGGGGCTTCTTCCCGGCGCGAGGCCGCGAGGCGCCCCGGGGATGGCGGCGCCCGGCGCCCAGTGGCCCCCCGCGTGTTTTGGGGGGCCGTGCGGGCGCGGAATCCGGGAGGTGCCGGCACAAAAGGCCGAGCGCACTCGCCGCCGCCTCCCCTTCCTCCCGCCTCCCCGCCCCCTCCCCTCCGCGCCCGCTCCTCCTCATTCAAACCGGCTCGCTCGTGGTGTCAGTTCAGCCCCGGCCGCCGCCGAGCGAGGAAATGGCCGAGGAGCCGGAGCCGCAGGTAAAGGGGGCGCGCCCCGCCCGCTCGGAGGCCCCCCGCGCCCGCCTCGAGTCTCGGCTTCTCGTCGCCGGCCCCGGCCCCAGTGGCCCCCCCGCCCGGCCGCCCCCCTTCACTCCGGCTCCCCGGCTCCTCTCGGGCGCCCCCTCCCCACCGGCTCACGAGGAGCCCCCCGGCGCGCACAGACAGTGTCCACAGCACACTCACTCCGGGGCGAGTCCCCACGGCCCGCGGTGGGGGCGCCCTGCTCGAGGCGGGCGCCCGGGGGAGCCCGGGGGCGGCGTGCGCGCCTGCGCGCGCGGGTGGGGGTCTGCTCCCGGAAAGTTGGGTGGCCCCGCCGGGCCGGTGTCCGCGCCGGCCGGCCGGGGTCGGGGGTCCCCCGCGACGGCCCGGGAGGGCCCGGGGCAAGTTGGAAACAGCCAAAACAATGCGTGCGCACAGGCGTCCCCCGCGAACAATGGCCGGGACCGTCCGCCCGGCCGGGGGCTGGGCGCGTCGACGGGGCCGCGGGGGGCCGGGCCGGGCCGCGCGCCCCCCGCGGACCCCCAAATCCGCTCGGCGGCGCCCGGGTTGCCGCCGGCCCCTTAGCTGGCTGCCCGTGCTGCCTGGATGCGATAAGGGGCTGTTTTCTTTTTCCTCCCATTTAACTTTCAAGATTGGGTCTTTTGGGGGGACTCTTCAGCAGCCCCTCGACGCCGGGAGGATGTCCTCCTAACCCCCCTTCCAGCGGGGGAGCCGGCGCCGGCTGGAAGCAGCGCTGGGAGCTCCGAGAGGGCAGGAGGGAGCGAGGTGTGAGCCCAGAAGTGCTGCTTTTTTTCGAGAGGGAAGTTTCTGCCAGGAGGCGCTGAGTGGCGAGAGCGCGCAGTTTCAGGCGTGGGGCGCCCCGCTCACTCTTCCTGGGCCCCCAAAGGCGAGCGGCCGCGATGGAAGGGCGCTGCCGGGGGCCCGCGGGCTGGATGTGGGGTCCCCCGCCCCTCACGGGCCTGCGCTGGGGCAGACCTGGCCTGCGGGGCCGCCGGCGGTACCTGCGCCGGGGGGCCGGGCACGCTGGGGTCCCGGCAGGGAGCTCACGTTTTAAGGGGTCCGGGGTAGGGCCACCGAGGACGGGAAGCCGCCTCCTGGGGCGGGCGGGGTGGGGGGACTGGCGGGGGCGCCCCCACGGCTTCCTTAGTGGAGCGGGGACGCGCCTCCATTGGTGGCTCCCGGGGACCCCCCGATGGCCTGTTTTCACTTGGAGCAGCACATCCTCCTCCCACCCCACCCCGGCCCCCCCATTTTTCCCCTCAAGGGAAGGAGAGTCACTTCAAAGTTGAAGGCTTTGCTGTGTTGTTCCCCTTTGAAATTCCTGGAGCCTCGATTTATCTTTCTCCATCAGCCCACGGGGCTGGAAGCATCGAGCATTCCTCAGCGTGTATGAAATAAATGGCGGTTGCCAGGGGTCCAGTCCCCGTTTTTTTTTTTTTTTTGGGGGGGGTGGCGGGGGCGGTCGTGTGTTATTGGTCGCCCGACATCCGACAGCCTCGCCGGTTTCCTGGTTTTCTAGCTCTTTTGGAACCATTAAGCTGTGTGTGCTGAGACGCCTAGGTCTGCTTTGGTTCAGGTTGATTCAATTAATGTCTTCATCGCTTTTGAGTGGGGTGAATGAGTTGACATGAGATTAAGCTCGACCAAAGAATAGGCAGGGTAACAACAGCTGCCGTCCAGGCTGGGCGACTAGGTGGGGGTCTTGGGGGGGTCCTTTTACCTTGTCTTTTGTACGTCTCAAGAAGTACATTAAAAAAATGCTGTTACTGTCAGGGCCCAACGGCCCCCCCCCCCGCCCCCACCCGCAGGAGATGGGACCGCCTTCGTTGATACCAAATAAGACTTAAAATACCGAATTCTCTAATACTTTGAGAGTGAGTAATGGATGGAGAGTTTCTAAAAAGCCTTTCGTGTCTGCAGTGACAAGTGCAGAGTAATAACCTAATTGCTTTTTGTCTGAAAAATAGAAGTCAGGCCACTAGTTGGTGCTTGCTGACTTAATCATGTGCTGAGAACTTTAAAGGTGTGTCCTTAATGGTGGGTGGCTGTTTCTTCTGGGAAGTCCTGTTTATTTTAGATACTGTTTTGTTCGCTATTCTACAGGCTGTAGTTGTGTGTGTGTTTAGTCCATGGCGCCCTTTTAAATCAGTTATTACGACTCACTTCGGCAGGCAGTGGCTGGATGTAAAATTAGCCAGTTGTCAAGAGCTACAAGGCAGATTTGTAATTTACTCGGCTTGTTTGTGAGAATGAGACTAATAACCTGCTTGTTGTTTGGGATTGTAATGATTTGGTGGGCAGAGGAAGGCTCTTTCTTTAGGGTTGCTCATTGTATTTGCCTGCTGCAGGCGGAAGTAGGGAAAAGATGACTTCTAGTAAGGACACATTTTTCTCGGGGTGGGGGGGTCAGGCTCTCCTTCTTTCTGTCTTCACACTACTCTCCTGACACTTTGTAGTTTGCACTTGCTGGTTTTTTAATGACTCCTGAGATCGAAGTTTAGCTCTTGTCTTAGGTTCAGATTACTCCCTTTCACTTCTTCATCCAAAAAAGGAACCAATATAACCACTTGATAAAACTGGTAGGAAATCTTTCCTCCCCTCACCCTGAAGAATCTTATATGTGGAGCACAGCTCCGTCCTCACTCCTGGGCACCCCCCCACCCACCCCCCCAGTTTGGGGAGGAAGAGGGAGGAGCGTGGATTTCTTTCAGTCTTTACTTTTAAGGTGGAGGTAGCTGCATTCTCTCGGCCTCCATTTTTGGCAGTGGGGCCTCTGAGAGGGCTGGGGGTCCCAGCTTCCCCTCCAACCCACTTTTTAAAGCGGAAATCTGAAAATGAGACTTAATCATCACGGCACTTCCAAACTGATGAAATAATTAAGGAATAGACTGGCCTGACAGCGACAGAGCCCCCAATCTCCTATTTCAGATAAATGCTAATCACTCTGTTTCTTTTATCAACATTTATTATGAAATGGCATGTTTTTACCACAGCAGGGTTCCCCGGCCTCACCCTGAGCGCCCTGCATCCCAGACGCCTGATTGGAGGAGCCTCAGGGGTCCCCAAAGATGTGTTGTTTTCCCACTTTATAAAATTACATTCTTCCCTCACAGTCGTCACAAGCATGATATTGGCTGATAAGGGTTTCTGAGTAGTCTGAGTGGCTGGCTGCCGGCAGTCTACCACTTTAGAAAAGGTTCTGCTTTTATCTCTCAGATTGAAATGATTGGGTCATTTTTTATGTTTTACATGGAGCTCTTTCTGTTTGCTCAGAAAAACCTTTCAAGTCAGGTCGCCCCATCTCCTGCATGCCAGCATGACCGCTGTGCTTTGGTTTTTGAGGTGGACTTGTTTTGGGGTCTGACTTGTTTTCGGTGGTTCTGTCCTGTCTCCTGTTTGCGCCTCACCCTGGAGCAGTATGTTCAATCCGGGAATGGGGTCACGAAGCCAGAGGGCTGGAGAAGGGGGCTGTGACTTTTCCCACTTTCCAATTAACAGAGACAGGAGAAAGAGAAGCCTGAGGCGGGGTGTAAACCCACGAGGCCTCGGCAGGGTGGTGGTGGGGGCGGCGGTGTGGCCTCAGCTCGGCCGCTCCAGCTGGAATCTGTGGACTGGTTTCCATATGACTGAGGTTACAAGATGGGGGACCTGGGCGGCCTTGACTGACCAGCCAGCCAGCTGGAGTTAGGGGAATCCCTGTCAGGAGCCCTTCTGGATGATGGGGGTTTAGTCCCTGCCCGCAGAGTCCCATTGGTGGGAGAATCTGGCTTTGGACACCCATCAGATTTTTTTGGGGGCGGGGGGAGGGACATTAGCTGGTTTAAATGCACGTGGAGGAAAGACCGAATTACACAAAGACAGCAGGAAATGTCTCAAATTCGGGGGAGGGGAGCTTGAGCTCGGTAACTTTAATGGGCTCTTTTTGGGGGGCAGGACAAGAACCTCTGGCTGAAAGAAGCTGGCTTTGCGGAAAAAGGTGATCTAGAGGGTTTTCTCTGACTGGTAGTAATAGAGTTGGGCCAGTTTGCAGTGGTATGTGGGGCAAAGGATTTTGAATTTCGCCGATGAGGGCGGCTAGAAATCTGACTTTGAGGAAGTAGGAAGGGCAGGGACCTGCTCCTCTGAAACCCGCAGCTCATGGTGAGCAAGCTCGATTCTGGTATAATCCATCTTCCAGATAAACAGAGGGGAAGCCCCGCGAGCCAGCTGCCTCCACAATCGCCCTTTTATTCCTAACACTGGAATGCTCATTAAAAAACTTTACATTTGAACATTTGTTGACGGACTGTTCTTAACATCCCCATTACTTCCTGCCCGGGCTCACTACATAACTGAGTTACTGGAAATTTGGGGCCAGTTTGGTAATCTTGTGTTCAAGTTGAGAAATAAACTTATTAACCTGGAAAGACAGCTGAGTTGGCCGAATGAGAAGTCGTGTCATTCCTGAGCCCCCTTCTGAGGCTTCACCAGAGTTGTTTTCAGCCAGCACCTTCCTCCACTTCCTCTGAAGGGCCCTTCCCCCGGGAGCCCGGTGCCAGGCGTTTAAGGGGTTCATGGGGTGTTTTGTGCGTCGATGTTCTTTCGTTTCCAGTGTCAGGAAGCCTTGTGAATTTAAAATACGGCTATTTGGGCCGGAAATGGAGAGTCTAGATGTGTTCTGTTCTTGAATCAGCACTTAGGAGAAAAACTTTTTTAAAAAATTACTACTAAAAATGTTTCTGTTTGTCCTATCTATTCAATCAGGATAGCCTCAGTGAGTTCAGTTATACCGGAAGTGTTTTTGTTTTTTATTAATCAGTGGTGAGTTTGTCTTCGTGAATAAGTTTGCTGATTGTATGTATTAATTCAAAGGAGACTTTTCCCCTTAATTTTGAAAGCAAACAGGTGACTTACAACTTTTAGTATTTGCTCAACAAAGATAGGCAGGGGAAGTTTAAATGTTGCTAAAGAAAGACCTCATGCCTTAAAAGGCCTGGCCTGTGTTTATGTTTAATCTGAAGTTAGTTAAATTGGGTATAATTAAGAGCACTTATCATTTGACCTTGTGGAAGAAAAGGCATAGGTGTGCAGGGCAGAGTGGTGGCCAGTTGTGTGTGTGTGTGTGTGTGTGTGTATGTGTGTGTGTAGACACATATAGATACACAGCTATTTGTGTGTGTACACAGTGTTTTCTTTGTAGAGAGCTGAAGAAGACAGGTAAAGATAGAATAGTTTTTGTTTTTTAGTCTGCTGAAATCTTCTCTGGTGCGGTCAATCCTGTTTAAAATCTTTTCAAAATATTTCGGGTAGGCCTGGTTAAATAGTAATAATTGAAACCCACTGATAGTAATGCTTAATGTTGCTTAATTAAAACTCTTTTTCAGAATTCCTTTTCCTTAGAGTTCTTTTCAGGTCAAGATGGGATTTTTAAAAGCCAGTTCACAGACCGCAGTGTCTGTTAATATTGATCATATTGAAACCAAAACTAGTATGTGGTGCTCCGAGTTTGCATTCAGCTCCTTTAACTGACCTTCATTGATTCACGGTGAATCAGTTTTTAACCGTGCCACTTACGTGTGCTCAGAGGGAGATGTTTTTATAGTGCTGTGGTCTAGCCCGTGTAAAACCCGGCACTTGCCTATACTTTCATGAGAACGAGGCTGTCCCTTAGGAACTTCCCAAGCTTTGCCTGTGACTAACTTTCCTGTTGATTATAAACTTGGACTCATTTTTACTCCTCTTGCTTTCACTTAACTTTTAAGCATCTTTCCCAGCTCTGTTAGGAAAGCAGGGTCGACCATTTAGCCCTTGGCTGTGACCTTGGTGATTTCCTTGAGCCGATAGGGAAGGGTTTAAAGTCACAGGTTTGACTGCTGCTGCTGACCTCTCCATAGAGTCCTCTTCGTTGGTCAGATGAAGGAAAAAAATACAGGACCGTTGGCAGAAACCAGGTTTTCTGACCAGGCCTGGGAGTTCCTATTGGAGACGACCAGTGACTTGCCAGAGAGGAGCATTTGTTGAGTGTTCTAACAGTCATTTATTTGGAGATGAGTAACCTGGGGATAAAGAGTAGATTTGCAGGACTACCGAAAATTCTCGGCTGTGGATGGATGGAATCTTTGTTTTTGAGGACTTTTAATTCCTATTGCCACATACTCTGGAAATCACTATTCCGCACCAAGAAACGCAGGCCCTGGGAGCTGAAACTGAGGTGGGCGGGCTGGAGGTGGCCGCCTGAGCACGTCCGGGTGAAGGGCAGGGTCACATCACCAGCTTGTCAGCAAGGGGGTGGCAGTTACCCTCATCTGTTGTGCTGCTGCAGGAAGAGTTACGCTTCTCTTTGGACGCGTGGTCGAATGTGAGATACTTGCTAGTTTCAGGGGAGACGGCCTGGGGAGAGCTGGGCTTCTCCCTCAGGCACCTGAGCAGTGTGGTTCCCCCTGCTTCTCAGAGATGACGTCGTGGTACATGAAAAACAAAAAATCTCAAGTCATCCCAGTATAAATTAAACCCCACTATGTTCTTAAAACTGGTCAAACGTTGGGATAACTCTTGCTTCCGGTTCTTGGGGGTATTTGGCTGAAGGCTCGGTGCTGCCATTTATTTACTCGAGTCAAGGTTTAACATTTGTTCTTTTTTCAAAAGCTGAGAGACATTTTTGCCAAAGGTGCCTGTTGGTGAGGTGAGTGTGTTCACATTGCTCACTGTCCCCAAACTCGGAAGCGCCGGGGACCCCCTTTCTCCCTCCGGTTTTGTTGACAGCTGACTATCAGCGGGACTTGGGGTGCATGCGGCTGGCTTCTGTGGGCTCCGTAGGTGGGGGCTGAATTCAGGTTCTGGAAGGTTGTGTCCGCACACCACTCAGCCCCCCACTCCGCGCAGGGGCTGATGGTGCTGCCTATCGGCCGGACTTTATTTTTCACACGGTCTGAGATTACTAGAGTGTCACCGCAGTCGCGGCAGGTTTCTTGTTTCCGAGTAGCGGATTGGCTTTGAGCGATGTCGGTGCTGGCTTAGGGTTGAGGGCAGTGTTCTGCCTCTGTCACCGCGGCCAAGTCTGGCGCGGAGGGCAGTTTGGCGGGGCTGTCAGAGTGGCGATAAATCCACGGGGTGCAGATTTGCTCGTGCCGATCCACTTACTGGTACGATTAAGTATGGGTTGTTATTTTTATTACGCTCTTGAAACTGCACAGAATGGTGACTGGACGGTAGCCCTCAACGACAGCCAGTAGGGGTGGGATCGACGTCGAGGTGAGTCTCAAAGTCGGACCAACGAGGCCTGGTGACTGCTCCAGAGGGGCGCGCCCTCCCCCGGGGGGACCCCTCTTAGCCGTGAGCTGCACTGACGGGCCCTCTGCTTCTGGGGTCTGGCTTGATGGGGAGGCAGAGCACGACAGTGGCCAGCAGACGTGTGGGTAGAGATGAACAGAGCCCGTGGTGGGACACTGTCCTTGCTGGCTGTGGCGGGAGGCCGCGGCGAGGGGGCAGTGGTCCGGCAAGGAGCCCCCAAGGAGGGGACATTTCCTGGGCTGAGTCGTGAGGATTGTGTCCCGGCAGCTGGACACAGCGGATGGCATGGGCCTTGTCCAGAAGCTTCCCTAGAGGAAGAGGCACTGCTGATTTGTCTGGGGGGGCTCTTCCCCGCGGACCACCCAGAAGACCAGTCTTCAGGTCTCCATCCTCTCACCCTCCTGGGAGAGAAGGCAGGCGGGCCGGTGACCGCCCTCTGCCTCTCCCAGCCCTTGAGCCTGACCGTGACTGACTGGACCCAGATGGCTGAGGAGCTCGGCGAGAAGCTGACACGAAACCCTCTCTCTGCTGCAGGTGTTGCCCGGGCAGGCTGTCAGCGCGGCGGGAAGTCGGAGGCATTACCCACCTCCGCTTCTCACCCAAAGGCTGAGTTTGGGCTTGGTGTCTTTTAGGGGAAAAATATTTATGGAAAAGTGGAGTTCTCCTGTATTTAAAAGTTTCTACAGAGTGGCCAGATTTCTAACAAATACCCAACTGAAAGGCTGAGGGCAGCCAGGGCACTCAAACTTGGATTTCACCAAATAAGGACACTAGAAAATCCCCCACTGCTCGCTGTTACCACTTTCACTTTTTTAAAAGGGCATTTTGGCACCAGAAAGTCAAAGGACCTCAAATAAAGGACTACCCTTATTACTGAAATGAATCCCTGTAGCTTCGTGGCGAGCGCGCATCTCTCTGGCCTGCTCCTCCTGTACCCTCACCTGGGGAACTGCAGGTCTAGCGCGCGTGCTGTTCATGCCGGCAGTTAAAATATTGCTCCGGACTCTGGCGCTCAGTAAATATTTACTGAATGAGTAAATGACAACGTCGGAAGCTCAATTAGCGGTCACATGTCCAAGTACAGCTTCGTCTTCATCAGCACGGTCCTTAAAGATGCTTCTGCGTCTGTCCGCAAAGGAAGAGCTACCCCCGGAGCCACGGACTTTTGGGGCTCTCAGGCTGAGCCTGTCATGGGACACCTGCCCTGAGTGGAGAAGAACGGGCGAGTGGCCACCAGTCCCCAGCCGGGACTCGGGGTCTCCCCAGTTCTGTGCCGTCCCCATTGTGATTGCAACGAAGCCCAGACACGCGGGAGCGGGAGGCAGTGCCGCCTCGCCTTCCCTTGCTGCCGGGCCTGCAGTCCACCCAGAGCAGTCTTCTGTGGGAGCTCCAGTTTATTCAGAACTAAACGAGGGTGTGGGAATTTTTTTGAACGTGGAAAGGAGAAGAGCCGTCTCCTGGGCTTCTCCGACCCTACCCGTCCTTGCTCTTTGAGGAAGTGGGAGAGAAGGAAAGTAGGTCTGTCTTGTTTTGTTTTGAACTTGCATTGCACGGGTGGGGAGTGGTCTTCAGGCCCTTTTGGGGTTTTTGGGGTGCAGTTAACTGACTTCAGTTCGAGCAGCAGGGACTTTCACAGCCAATTCCTGAGCCCACCCTGGAGGAGGTGGGGGGGGGGCACCTCAGAGGTTGATGCTCCAAGAGTGAAGACTGACTTCTACCTCAGGGCCTGCAGTGATGCTTATCCCCACCCCCGACCCCCACCTGGCCAGTGAATCTTGGGACAGGTGACTTAAAAAATGAGAGGCTCATGCATGTTCTGCTGAAAGATGAAGCCATATTGACCAGCCATGTGGAGGATTCTGTGGGAGACTGTGTGTGTTCACCAGGTAGCTTTGGGACCGTGTTTCCTTGCTTCTTCCCGCTTGCGCAAGGCGCACCCCTGCAGCTGTCTGGGTTATCCAGGGGGCCAGGATCCACTGAGTTCTCTGGCGGGGCGACAGCCATCCTGGGGGCGCCCTGTGCTTCTGAATGGGGAGTCAGGAGAGAGTCCTGTTTGGGGGTGAAGTCTTCTGGCGTGCAGTGAGGCTTCTGTGAGTCGGCCCCCGCCCCCACGCGCTTATCTGTGTGTAAGACAACGGGAAGCTCTGGCTTTTGAACATTTTTACCTAAGTACTCTGTCATTTTCATCCTAGTTTTCACGAACCTTCCAGTGTCAGGGCTACAGGTGGGCAATTTAGTGACATTCAAATTGAATTCTGCTCAGTTCATCCATTCTTTTCCCTGAAACTTGGCATTGTAGGTTTAAATCATTACAGCCCCCTGCCTTAAGTCTCTTAACTGGGTGCTATTCTAACAATTTAAGTAAGCGCTCCCATGGGATAAATCGCTAAGGATTTAGTGAGTGAGCGAGCTGGGCGGGCCGCGCTGTGTAACGCGTCAGTCAGGGGGAGAGAGTTGAATTTGGATTCGGTGCCCTCAGCTCCACGCGAGAGGCCTCGGGGACTCAGCCCGCCAGCCTTTGCTGTTCTGGGTGGGACTCACCCTTTTTTTTTTCTTCTCCCCAGGTTTTGGAAATCCCTTGTCTCCTCCAGGTGGCTGGGGTCAAGTTCTTGCTCAACTGAACCACTCACTCCATGGAGACAAGGAGAACGGATGCTTTGAGTTGACTCACTTGAATCCGAGCGCCGGCACGTCTACCCGCCTCGTGAGTGGAAAGAAGCAGTGCCCGTCTCTCTGTGCTTCCCGAGACTTCCGAAGATCAGAGCGAGAGGAATACGCACTTTCTCTTGAACTCCGATGATAAGTATCTGCTCCAGTTTTGAAGCCCGGGGCAGCGGGAGGTGCGAGTGACGAGTCTTCCCAGTGGCCTTATTCCAGTTTCAGAAATTCCTCCACCGGATTCTTGCCTTCCCCCGCCTTCCCAGAGGGACAGGAAGATGCCAACTCAGTCCCTCTTAGTGTACATGGACGGGCCGGAAGTCATCGGCGACGCGCTGGGCCCCCAGATGGAGATGGACGACGCCGTGTCCATGAAGGGGACGCCCTCTGTCCCCTGCAGGGCGGCGCCGGAGAAGAGCCTGGCGCAGACGGAGGGCCACCTGCCCCTGGACTGCATGTTCTGCAGCCAGGCCTTCGCGCACGCCCACGACCTCAACGAGCACGTCCTCACGCAGCACCGGCCCACGCTCTGCGAGCCGGCCGTGCTGCGGGTCGAGGCGGAGTACCTGAGCCCCCTCGACAAGAGCCAGGGCGGGACGGCCCCTCCCCAGGACAAGCCCGGCCAGGAGAGCGAGGAGCTGAGCTGCGAGGTGTGCGGGCAGACGTTCCGCGCGGCCTTCGAGGTGGAGCTCCACATGAAGAAGCACAAGGACTCCTTCACGTACGGGTGCGCCGTGTGTGGGCGCAGGTTCAAGGAGCCCTGGTTCCTGAAGAACCACATGCGGACACACACCGGCAAGGCGGGGGCCCGGGGCAGGCTGCAGCCCGGCCTGGAGAGCCCGGCCACCATCAACGAGGTGGTGCAGGGCCAGGCCCCCGAGAGCATCGCCTCTCCTTACAAAATCTGCATGGTTTGTGGCTTCCTATTTCCCAACAAAGAAAGTCTGATTGATCACAGGAAGATGCACACCAAAGACAGGGCTCCCGGCCCCGGCCGCACACAGGCCGGCCCGCGGGGCCCGGGGGAGGAGCTCCTGCAGTTCCTGAACCTCACCCCCGCCTCGCGCCCCGACGCTGGCCGGCAGCCCGCCAGGTGGATACCTCAGCTCGACCCCTTCACCACCTACCAGGCCTGGCAGCTGGCCACCAAGGGCAAGGTGGCCGTGTGCCGGGAGGTGAAGGAGCAGCCCGGCCAGGACGGGAGCACCGACAACGACGACTCGTGCTCCGAGAAGGAAGAGCTGGGCGAGATCTGGGGCGCCGGCAAGAGCCAGGCCGAAGGCGCCGGCAAGGCCAGGCCGGGCAAGGGCGGCCCGCCCGGGCTGGCCCACGAGAGGGACAAGCCCCGCCACTCGAGCGGCGACGTGCCCCCGGCCGACGGCGAGCCCAAGCTGCCCGGCCACAAGGACAAGCCCACGCACTGCGCCGAGTGCGGCAAGGCCTTCCGCACCTACCACCAGCTGGTGCTGCACTCGCGCGTGCACAAGCGGGACCGCCGGGCCGACGCCAGCTCGCCCCCGCTGGCCGCCGACGGGAGGCTGCCCGGGACGTGCTCCCCCGACCCCAGCGCCCCCCTGGACGACGGCGGGCCGGCAGACCGAGAAGGTGGTTCTGAAGATGGGTCCGAGGACGGCCTCCCCGAAGGGCTCCCTCTGGGTAAGCGGCCCCGGGGGGTGGGGGGCAGCGGCCGGGTTGTGGCCGCTGTGGGCGCAGGCCGGGCCTCCGGCCACGCCGCAGTCCGCCCGCCCCCTCGAGGGACCCTTGGGCGGGGGTCCAGTCGGCCTCCGCGGTCTCATGTCTGGCGAGACGGGGCCTCCTTGTTCCGGAGGTTCCGTCCCTTGGCACGGCGGAGCTCCCGGCCGGGCTGACGCGCCCCGGAGGGCACCTGCGGGCGGCGCAGTTGGGGGGGGTGCTGCTGGCCGGCGCTCGGCCGAGCGAGCCCAGGAGGCCGCGGGGGGCCGGGACCCGCGGGCTTCTCCGTCCAAGCCGGCTGTGCTCGCCGCGCTCTGCCCTCGCCGTGTGGGGCCCCGCGTTGGTCAGCAGGGAGCAGGACACAGCGACGCGGCCCCGGCGCGCACCCGCCGAGTCAGGAGGGCGGAGCAGGCCGGCTTTCCTGGGCGGGGGTCCGGCCACGCCGCAGTGTGCCCGCCCCCTCGAGGGACACTTGGAGGGTCCCGGCGCTTGAAAGCGCGGCGGAGGCGGAGGCGGAGGCGGAGGCGGCTGGGGCGGCCACGAGTGTCCTCAGCGGCACCGGCCACGGCGCCGGTCTGCCCCGAGAACCCGCGTGGGCCCCGTCGCACCCGCGTCCCCCTCGGCCCGGCGGGTGCTGAGCGCGCGCCCTTTGGTGACGACTGGGCCGGCCCCGGGGTGACTGGTTAATGGCGGCGCCGGGGGCCGAAGCGGCGGCGGCGGAAGGGGCGGCAGACGGGGCTGCACGGTCGGGCCGAGAGGCGCCCGGGGCCGCTGGGAGCGCCGCGCACGTGCGCGTGCTTGTGTGTAAGTGACGTGCCTGTGGTGTGTGCGCGCGTGTGTAAGTGACGTGCCTGTGTGCGCGCGCGTGTGTAAGTGGCGTGCCTGTGGTGTGCGCGCGTGTGTAAGTGCCGTGCCTGTGATGTGTGCGCGCGTGTGTAAGTGACGTGCCTGTGTGCGCGCGTGTGTAAGTGACGTGCCTGTGGTGTGCTCGCGTGTGTAAGTGGCGTGCCTGTGATGTGTGCGCGCGTGTGTAAGTGACGTGCCTGTGTGCGCGCGTGTGAGTGCACGTGCCTGTGGTGTGCGCGCGTGTGTAAGTGACGTGCCTGCGATGCGCGCGCCTGGCTCTCCCCCTGCGCGCTGGGCCTCGGTGCCCCCCGCGGCCTCGTGCCCGCTCCCCTCGCGCGCAGCGGCCCGACGGCGGCTCTGGCCGGGAGCAGCCGCCGAACCTGCATCCCGACGCGGCTTGAAGGCGAAGCCGGGGCTGCCGCGGGGGTGCCTTGGAGGAGGGAGGTTGGGGGTTTGGCCCGGACCCGACTTTCCTGAGCGCGCACCGGGAGCCCCTCGCTGGGCAAAGCTCCAGGCCCGTCCTGCCTGTGAGTCTCTCGGATCGGGCTGCAGAGTCTGTTCTTCCGCGCGCGGCGGGTTGGTGCCCGGGGTCTTCGCGCCCGTCGTGCTGCCCTGTCCCGTCGCGCAGGCGGCCCGGCGCCCCCGCCGCTCTGTGACATGGGCGCGGGGCAGGACCTTTGGGTCGGAAATAAGTTTTTTAAATCGGGGAACCAGTGTGCTCCGCTGGAAGGGGGGTGGCGGGGCCCTCCGTGGTCCGCCTTTGAGGTGCGACGCGCCTCGCGCGGCTCTGGGGGCGCCCCCGGCGGTGCAGCTCCTTGCGGGGCTGGTGTCTGCGCGGCTGCCGCCCTCACACGGTCTCCCGTGCACACGCCCTGGGCGCAGCCGCGGCCCCGGCTCCCCTCCCGCGCTCGGCGGCGATTCGGTTGTGCCGGCCGCCCTCTAGCGGCGCCGGGCGGGAGCGCAGCCGCCCCCGAGGGCCTTTCTTTCCGGGCAGAGGACACGCCGCGTCCGCCCGTCTGTCCGTCCAGCCCCCCTAGACCCCGCTGGCGGGGCTGGTGGCTCGGCCGCTGGGGCCGTGGGTGCTTCCAGAAGGCCTGAGCGCACGCGTTGGTGGCCCTGCCGTGCGACATCAGTGTTTTTGTTTCTGCTTTAAGATAAAAGTGACGATGGAGGGAAAATAAAGCATCTTCCGTCGTCGAGGGAATGCAGTTACTGTGGGAAGTTTTTCCGTTCCAATTATTACCTCAACATTCATCTCAGAACACACACAGGTAAGGGGCGCCCTCCACTCGCCTCCTGGCGCCGCGCTGGCCGGGAGGGTGCTGCAGCGCGGGCCTGGCCCCCCAGGCAGTCTGGACCCCCGTCTCTGGCTCCCGCCCAGCCGGGCTTCCCCTCCCGAGGTCGCTCGAGCAGTTCTCACTCGCTCGTCGAAGCGCCGCAGCTCCCTGGCGGCCCTGGGCCGCGGGGACAGGCGTCTCTCGGTGCTTCTCCCCGCGGCGGGGCTCCCGCGGGTCTCCGGCCGGCAGCTGTGCGGCCGGGGCCCGGCCCCTCCCTGCACCCCGCGGCGGCGCATGGCGGGGCTGCGGGGAGACCGTGGGAGACGGCGGTGCACCCCGTCTGTGCGCGCCCCGGGAGAGGCCGCTGCGGCTGAGCGGCGGGGGGGACGGCGGACTCTTGGGGCCTCTGGTTTTGCGAGGCCGTCGGGCAGCTTTTCCTAAACTTCTGGTAACGGGGCCTCTCTCCTAGGGGAAAAGCCGTACAAATGTGAATTCTGCGACTACGCGGCGGCCCAGAAGACCTCCCTGCGCTACCACCTGGAGAGACACCACAGGGACAAGCAGGCGGACTCGGCGGCCGAGCCCAAGGGCGACGGGAAGGCCCCCGAGGCCGAGGAGGCGCTGCTCTCCGGCGACGCCGCGCAGACCAAAAATCTGAAAAGATACTTCGATGGTGCCAAAGATGCTAAAGGCAGCCCGCCCGCGAAGCAGCTGAAGGGCATGGCCCCCGCCTTTCAGAGCGCGCCGGCCGGCGCTGCCCTCTCGCCCGCCCACAGGGACACTCAGGACTCCGGCAGAAGCGCGGCCGACGGCGCCGAGAGAGCGAGCGAAAGCCCCAGCCCCGCCTACCTGGACCTGTTGAAAAAGAGGGCCGCGGCCGAGCCTCCAGCCGCGCGCCCCCCCTGCGCCCCGCACCCCGACGGCGCGGCCCTGAAGGTCGGGGAGGCTGTGCCCAAGGACAGGAGGGGCGAGCGGGCCCCCGACAGCCAGGAGAAGCCCTTGAACTTGTCGCTCGGGCCGCTGCACGGCTGCCCGGCCATCTCCCTGAGCAAGAGTCTGGTCCCCAGCATCACCTGCCCGTTCTGTACCTTCAAGACCTTCTACCCCGAGGTCTTAATGATGCACCAGAGACTGGAGCACAAGTACAACCCCGACATCCACAAGAACTGCAGGAGCAAGTCCTGGCTGCGCAGCCGGCGCACGGGGTGCCCGCCTGCGCTGCTGGGCAAGGATGTGCCCCCGCTGGCCGCCTTCCACCGGCCCCAGCCCCGGGCGGCACCCCCTGCCAAGGCCCCCGCGACCGACAAGGCCAAGCCCAGCGCCCCGGCGCCCGGCCGCGCCGGGGCCGACCCCAGCACTTTAGCGCCCAGCAACCTGAAGTCTCACCGGCCCCTGCCTGGCCTCGGGGTGCCGGGGGTGTTCCCCAAAGCCGGCCACCCCCCCGGCCTGGAGAAGGCGCGGCGGCCAGAGGCCCGGCCCAAGCCCCCGGCGCTGGGTGGCGGCCACCCCAATGGCCTGGCGGAGGGCGCCCCCTCGAGTGAGGGGCCCTGGGCGCCCCCTGCCAGAGACTACTTGAGCGCTGAGCCGCTGCCCAAGCGCCCCAAGGCCGGCGCCCCCGACGGGGACCCTCCGGCGCCCCCCGCCCGCAGGAGCCTCGACCACCTCCCCAAATACCACGTGGTCCGGGGGGTCACCTCGCTGCTGCCTCAGGAATGTGTGTGCCCCCCGCCCGTGGCGCTGCCCCCCAAGCCCCGCTTCCTGGGTACGGCCTCCCCCGAGCCCCCTGGCCTGCTGGCCCCGCAGAAGCCCTACGCGGCCTCCGGGGCGCTCTTCACCTGCGGGCCGCCCCGGGGACCTGGCCCCGCGCTGGAAGGTATGGCCGCAGGGCGAGTGGGGGTGTGGCCTCGGGCTCAGGGCTGGAGATGCTGGGCCCCCGCGAGGAGCCCTCCCTGCTGTGGCCCCTTTGCTCCCGTAGGGCGCTGCTCTGGGGGCCGCCATAGCCGGCCGGGGGCCCTGCCCGCACCACCTCGGGTGTGGGGTGCCCAGTCCTCTGTGCCCACCTGCCTTGGGATTTGGGGGGCTTCTGTACCTGTGTCCCCCCACTCCGGGCTTCAGAACAGGCAGCGTTCATAGACCTTTGGAGCTGGTGCCCTCCCACCCCAAGTCTGCTCTGCAGCTCCCTGGGGACCTGGGCCACTTGAGTAGCCCCCAGACCCCCTTGTGGGATGTCGGCTGTCCCCCAGAGCCTCTGCTTGGGTTCGTCTCACGTGAGGCTGCTGCGGCAGCTCCTCTGTCTGGGAGGGCCCCTCGGGGGGAGCAGGGCTTCGGGGCGCCCGTGGGTCCTGTAAGGGCGCAATGAGATGCCAGTTTCTGCCGCCTTCTGGACACTTGGTGTCCGTTTCCCCGCTTTGACTCAAAATGGACGAGTCAAGACTTTATCAGAAAGACTGTGTTGCAAATGAAATCCTTTTTAAAATCATTGTTTTTCTCTTCCCACAGTCTTGGTTCAGAATGCATAGAGGTTTAAAGTACTTTATGCTGCCGTTTTCTGTGGGTTTTATAGTTCTTAATGACAGCCTAGTACTTACAGGATTTCAGCTTTACTAACTTAAAATGCTGAGTTAACAGGCATCCTCAGACGCATAGTTGAGCTGTCCCTGCAACCTGGGCTCTCCTGGTGTGTGCTCATCAGTTACGGGAATCGGGAAATTTTGAAAATGGACTTATGAGAACTCATAGCACATCTTAACTGTTTCCGCTTGGCTTAATTCTAAGCACGCTTTTGTATCTTTTCCCCCTTCCATCAGGAAAAAGGCCTGTGTCGTATCAACACTTATCTAGCAGCATGCTACAGAAGAGAAACTACGAGAATTTTATTGGGAATGCACCTTATCGACCAAATGACAAAAAAACTTGATTTCCTATTTGGGGAAGAGAGGTGAGCATATAAAATGTCTTGACCTAACTGAGAGGAAATTGTCCAGCTTAGGCATATAATATAAAGTAAAATTGCTTTCAATTCTCATTTTGTTTATTTTAAAGATTGATGTATTTACGCATACAAGCTGGGGTGTAGGCCAGAGGTGCAGCGAGTGAGAGCATTCACCAGAGACAGAGTGGGGAGCAGAACAGGTGGATCTACTGAAATACACTGCTGAGGGGCGCAACGGGGAGACAGGAGAGGTCTGCTGCGCCATGTGGGAAGCTCCCTGGCTGGGGACCGAACCCACGTCGCAGCCGTGCCGGACAGCTCCACAGGGCTGCGCTTAACCCGTTGCGCCACCAGTGAAAAGCCCTTAATTTTCATTTTGGGACTCCCTACAGCGCCCTACATTCGTGGCGCAACGAATGGGTTGAGCACATCACTGTGGAGCTGTCGGCGGCTGCGATCCAAGTTCGATGCCTGACCAGGGAGATTCCCACATGGCGCAGCAGACCTCTCCTGCCTCGCCCGCTGCTCCCCTCGGCAGTGTGTTTCGGTCGATCTGCCAGCTTGTATGCAAAAATAAATGAATCATTTTTTTATTTTTTAAATTTCTTTTATAAAGCTTTTTTAAAAAATTAAAAGAAATTTTCATTTTAAGATGTTCTAAAACTGTAGAGAGTGCTCAGGGTAAAAGCACTCAGAACAACAGCTGGAAGTCCCAGGCGCCGGCTGAGGTGCTTTGTGAACGTCACCTCTACTTCTCCGAGCAGGGCGGAAGGGCAGGGATTCGCTGTCAGTAAAATCCCACTGGCACCCAGCCCTGTGTGCACCCTTGGGTGTCCTCTGTGGCTGCTTCATGGCAGCTGTGGGTCGTTCAGATGGGAATTCCATGGGCTGCAAAGCTGAAAATACCTGCTCCCTGGCCCTTTGCAGGGGAGAGTTTCCCGAACCCCCGATCTGGAGTGGAGGGGACCTGGGCCTGCCGGCTAGGCCAGGAGAGCCAGCGCCCGACCTCTCTGGCTCCTGCCGGCGCTGCAGGGCACCCGGGCACATCCGTGGTGCGGCGGAGGCCGTGCTCCGTCACGCCTGTCCTGCTCGCCCGCCCCACGCCACTCGTTTTCCGTCCCTGTGGATCAGCTTTGGGGGGTGGCGGCGGCCCTGGCGTGACTGGAAGGCTGTGTGGGCGTCTGGTCAGCGCTGTCACGGCCTCGGCACTGCCCGCGGCCCAGCCTGTCACCCAGCCGGTCCCCTGATGCTTCTGTTGCCCACTTGGAGCTGATGCGGAACAGTTGTGTTTCTGGCTCCTTTTTATTTGCTTTCTAATTCTTTTTTAAGATTTATTTTATTTATGCACACAAGAATGGGGGTGTAGGCCAGAGATTCAAGGGGGCGAGAGGATCCACCAGAGACAGAGTGGGGAGCAGAACAGACGGATCCACTGAAATCCACTGCTGAGGGGAGCAGCGGGGAGACGGGCGAGGTCTGCTGTGCCCTGTGGGATTCTCCCTGGCCGGGGATCGGACTCGCGCTGCAGGGGCTGCGGAGAGTTTGTTTCATAGTGCTGAGACTTTTAACCCTTTGTGCTGCCAGGGAGGCCCCTATTTTGCTTTCTAAACTGTATACGCTTGCTCTGAGTCACCTCTCAAACCTCTCCCCCGCCCCCGCAGGTCTTGACGGATGTAGTGTGTACGCCATGAAGTTAAATTGGCTCCTCCCTTGAGAACGCAGATGGTGAAAGCTACTGAAATAAGCTGTGATTGTACTGTACATACGACGTGCCAGGAACACTACGGTTTTGTAAAGTTGTTCTGTTTAACTTTTGTACCAAATAGCAATAAAAACTATAGTTGGAACAGTTGGGTTGTACACAAATGGAGACCGGAAATCTCTATTTTGTCCCTGAATAATATTTTTTTTAGAATTGACCAAATACGTGGAGTTTTTTTGCATACTTGAGCGCTGCTGAAAAGAAATCATTGGGGGTGGGGTGGGGTGGGGTGGGCGGGGAGAAAGTATATAATGCTTGCACCTCAGGTAAAAGTCTGTACATAGATGAGTTGTAACCCTGCTTGTTCAAGCCCTGTCTGTGTTCTTTGCTCTCGCTCATTCCTTCGAGCAGTTTCTGCTGCTTGTGCTCTTTTTGTTTAGTATGTTTTTTTAAAAAGATTCTCAATGATTTGTATTATGTTAAATCCTTTTGCAGTCTGTTGTTGTCCTAACAGAGTTGTCGATGGGAGTCTGGACCCCACTGGACCAGAGCGTCCTGGACCTGGTGTCCCCATGACAAGTCCCAGCCCCCGGTGCTTCTCTGAGGGAGTGGGCTTTTCAAGTGTGTGTGTCTGCAGAGAAGCATTTCCTCTGCAGAGCAGCCAAATACCCAGTAAATGTACCAAATTTTATGTGGGAAGTTACAGTTGTTTTCTAGCGACTTAATCATTTTGGTTGAAAAATTCAAAGGGGGCGGGGGGGCACTGGCCCAGATTAGCACGTAGAAATGTAGGGAGCTAAATTATACATGAGAGTATCATATTCTGGAAGCAGTTTTAAAGGCAATGAACATTTCAGGGTCAATTTTAGGTTCGTATCTGGAAGACTTGGTGCTGCTGGCTTTCAGGTTAGCCGTTCAGGTGAATTAGAGACACTCGATTCTGAGTGGGGAGCTCTGGGCTGAGTCCTCTGGGAATCCCGGACGAGGTCACCTGCTTCGAGACCTCAGCTGCCTTCCCATTATTTGGTGGTTTTGAAGCAACATTTTTCTTGGTGCACACGCAGCCTAGCTTTTAAAGAGAGGTGAGCCACCAGATGGCTCACATGAGACATTTTAAATTTTTGTTCCCTTAACACGCTCTCCATGTCTCGAGTTTACATGGGCTTAGCAGCCACGACCTGTTTTATTAAGGAAACTTTCAAAAATAAATTTGCACTGTTCATTTTTCTTGCCCTGCCCTTCTCAGTCGAGCGAGGGTAAAGTCCTAAAAAGAATCCTGATTTATTTTTTCCCATTATGCAACGCGAAGCGAACTTGATAGCGAAGTCTTAACTCCCACGAAGGGAGACCCAGTTGGAGATGAGTCTGCTGGCCTCGCAATGAAGTGCTTTGCATCAGGGAAGGGGACACTCTTGACCTTTTCCTGTTCACAAGCTGAGCCATATGTACATAATCTAGATTTTTGTTTTCCTAGTTTTGCACTTTTATAGCCTATTTTTGAAGATTAACACAATTGCAAATGATTGACTTGATCTTTGCCTAAGCCAGTGAGTGTTACAGAGAGCTTGCTGTGACTGTAAATGTAAATCTTAAAAGGGGTATGTGATAATTGAGGGCTGAAATTTAAACCTGTTTTTTAAAAAAATCACCAAATCTATTTGAAAACAAGTCAATTCATGTTATGCTGAAATTTTGGGGGCTTTTGGATTTCTCCTTTCTAACCACACTTCTGAATGCATAAAAATGTCAGTTTTTTTTTTCTTCACAGCCCTTGTATCCAAAATGTGTTGTTTTTTTTTTTTTGTCCATCAGTATTAACTATTGGGATACTACTGGTTTTGTAACGCTTTCTTCCCTTTGAGACAACAGTACAATAGAGGTACAATCCGTTGGGTTTTTGTTTATGTATTTATTTCATTCCAGTTTGATTTATTTTAATTGTCGATACTTAAGTTGTCAAACAGTAGACATTACTTGTTTTATTTATGATATATTTCAGCTTAAAGTTATGTTATTATATGTGGATGTAAATATAGATTTGGTGTTTTGCAATTTTGGGTTTTGGTCTCATTTTGTGTTCCCGGTTTCTGACTTTCACATTTTGGCAGTGCAATTCTAAACACACACGACAGCAGTGAGGTCAGACCAGGGCACCCCCAGATCTGCCAGTGCCTAAGACCCTCCAGACCACCCCCGCCCCCAAGCAAATCTCAGCCATGGTTTAAGTTTCTTCCCTTCATAGTGTGTCTCTACTAGCCAGGCCCTTTGCCCCGTCAACACTAAGTGTAGTGACGAGGGATGCCTCCTGACCCGGCTGTTGGGCCGGGGGGGGGGCGGGGGGGCCCGCCGGGGGGCCCCGACGGCGGGGGCGAACAGGCAGAGCAACAGGAGACACTGCTGAGGGGAGCTGAACAGCGGGCGAGGCAGGAGAAGGCCTGGCCGCACCACGCGGGAATCATCCCGGGCCGGGCTTCGAACCTGCGGCCCCGCTGCCCACAGCTCCACAGCACAGTGCCTAACCGCTGCGCCACCAGGGAGGCCCTTCCTGGTGCTGCTTCTTAGAAGCCTAGTCTCTGGACTAGGTGCGCCCACTCACGCAGGCCCACACCTGCTCCAGGCGCCGCCATCAGGCATACGCAGAGGCCCGCAGGGGTCCACCAAGAGGGGAGGGCGGAAAAACCTGCAATTCTGCTTAACCTCCAACCCACCCCCTCAGGATTTTCGCCAATCTACACATTTCACGAGCTACACATTTCCCTCAGCGGTATACGATATGACCCACAGAATTAAACAAAGCAGCAAAACAGCAACAGAAATAAGTCCAGGTGGGGCACCAACCTCTGGCCAAAAGACAAGACTGTTGGCACCGACAGGTGACCCGCCAGTTCATATTGCCGGAGGGACCCCTCTCGGCTGTGGTCTCTCCCACCAGCCCCATTCCCCACGCGTTCCCCGAGGATGGCTCCTCAGCACCTCACTCTTATTCAGTCATGAGCAGGGCACCACACATGTGATTTTAACACTTTGTGTGCCGGTGCCCTTTAAATTTATCAGCCCTTGGGACTGGCCATTTTCTGTGCCACCGCATGAATGGTAGAAGCATTCAATAAAACACAACTCCTGAACTACTGGATATTTAAAAAACTGTCATATCTCTCATAAAACAGCTCACACTTTGACCAAAACAATGTGTAAAGCTTCTAGACTGAGGACGATCCAAGAAATAGCTCCTAATAGTTCCAAATAAATCCACCGTGGCGTGAAAAACCGGAGACTAGATGAACACGTATTAATACATGAGCGGCCACCTGATCCTGGTGACAAAAACACGCACTGATACATGAGCGGGCCACAAAGTGTTAAGAGACTCACTGGCTTTCAACAACCTTCCAGCCACTTAACAAGCTTCTCGGCTTCCCAGCCTTGCACCAGCTTTTGCCTTAAGTTGGCTTTGACAGCCCCTCTGCCCGGCTGCAGAGACACTCACACAAGCCTGCTCTCGCGCCTGCCCCCTCCTCTACTCTGGCCATCATCTCTCTGGGCTGTGGCCCTGGGGGTGCCGGCAGTACACAGGCTGCTTTTGGCCACCGAGACCCACCGGCCACCTCCCCGAGTCCCATCCTCTGGGGGGCACAAACAATCCCTTCCATCCCCAGGGTCCCACAGTCATAACCTAGTCCAAGTCCATCAGTGCTTTGCTCTTCCCGATGCGTCTGCTGACGGGTTGGTAGGCTGGGCCTTGCCGGCCGTCTCCATCTGAGGTCTTCCCCCGCTGCGCCCGACCTTGCCCACCTCCTGTGCAGCTTCTTCGGGTCTTCTAGAAGCTCCTGGACTCTGTGCTGACGTGGCCTCCAACGTTGTCCAGCTCGCAGCCTGCTGCCCCTCAGTCCCTCCTGATGTCATCGGAGGGTCCCGTCCCTGGCAGTGCTGACTTGCGGCCGACTAACACCAGCCTAAAGGCAGCGAGCGTGACTCAGAAGCACAGGCTGGCTGTGGAGTCGTGGCCTGGTCTAAAGGGAAGGAGGCGTTCTGGAGTTCTCGGTGGCTTTTTAGGCTTTTATTAGTCTCTTGTAGAGAGGCAACCAGGTTCAGGGCAGGCAATGGGGCCGGCCTCCCAGCCCCCAGTGAGTCTCGGGCTCTCGTGGCGTCTTGTGGCCTCTGCTGCACCCCAAACAGTCCTCTGCTCCATGCTCTGTCCTGCGCTGCTTCCTCTGCTCCTAAGCCCAGTCTCTGGCCCAGGTGCGCCCACGCACGCATGCCCACACCGCACCCCAGGTGCCGCCATCAGGCCTGCGTATAGGCCCGCAGAGGCCTCCCAAGAGGGGAGGGCGGAAAAACCTGACAATTCTCCTGCTTACCCTGCACTGGGTATCCTGTGTTATTATTTACTTTCCCCAAACTACAGCTTAAGCAAAAAGCATAAATGTGCCATTTCCCTCTCCCCCCAAGCCCCCAACAAGGGGTGGTGGCTCCCACCTTTTCCAGACCTGAGCCCTGAATGAACTTGGGAGTTGTGTGACCAACTCGTGGGCCTTTTAACTGCCACGGGGCTTAAACCGTGCAGGCGCCATTTTGATGCTCACTGGCCACCGGGGCCTTGGAGTTTGGCTCCGAGTTTTTTAGAAAGAGCCTGGGGCCCTCAGCTTTAGGATGAGGTATCCCGAGCTCACCCTGACCCACACTTGGTGACGGGGATTCCCTGGGGGTCCTGGACTTTGCTGGGAAGTGGGCATTAGAAAGGGCGACAGGGGGGAGAGGGGTCCTGCCCCAGGGCTGCTTCACCTCCGAGACCTGATGGCCAACACAAAGAAATAGGCAGTTTTTTAAAGAAGAAAAACCTAAATGCTACTTCTAATTTGAATTTAAGATGGTTTGGGTTTGGTTTGATATCTTTGGACACTGAAAACCCTGATGACGTCAGCACAATGACTTACTACTTTATCCTTGCACCGTCACAAGGCAGGTTACCATCGGTGCGGGCACTCATGGAAGTTTCCAGATACTTGTTTGTCCTTCTGTTAGTCTGGTCCCAGGCTCGCAAAATCATCCTCACCTGGGGAGTGGTTAGAAATGAGAGTTACCATTGTCACCAATTCCCGCTGAATCGGGAACATGGGATGGGCAGCCGTGGAAGCTTCCGGGACTTTCTGGTCTCCGGTGAATAATTCTACTCAAGGAGAAACAGTGTTTGAAGTCGCCTATGTGTGTAGGGGCATCATGCAATTGGACTCTCATGCGATTGGACGCTGCTTTTGTTCCCTTTTGAATATAATTGTGTTATTACGTGAAACATGCAGTTTCATAGTCAAAATCATAAAACCAGCTCTCCTCAGAGGAGTCCAACTTTTCATCCTTTCACTTTGTTCCTTCTATAAAGTAACCACTTTTTAAAATTAGTTTTTGATTTATCCCTCCTCATTGAAAAGACAGGCATAGATGCAGGCATATTTAAATCCCCTTCTCATATAAAGAAACATCCCAGGCACAGCAGCACAGGTTGATTTTAAGAATGTTTAACTTCTTTCTAAGGGATGAAAACAGCATACTTTTCTGAAAAGTCAACTGTCAAAGAAAAAAACTTAATTTGGAGAGATGAAAGTCAGGCATCTCTGCTTTTTGCCATGCAGTACTCATTTATTGAGCTGCCACTTGGTGCTAGGTGCTTAACTTAGTACTAGATGCCTAGTGGGTAGCCCTAGGTGCTCAGTGCTAGGTGCTTAGAACTAGGTGCTTATGCTAATGGTAGCTGCCAGTAATCCATCTCCTGTGAACCAAAGTTGCAGACTCACGCAGCAACAGTCTCAGTGGGGTTGCTAAGATGGGTAGAAAACTGTTCAGCAGGCTCCGTTATGAAACCCCCAGCAGAAAGCAGATCGAGTGGAGCCCTGGCCGGTAGGGGAACCAGTGGGCAGATTTGGGCAGATCATCACTTCCTGGGGAGCTCCATGTGCCTTGCAGGGTGTCCTGCTGTTCTCTGGCCTGCCACCCAGTGATCCTCCCAGAAGCACCGTCGCTCCTCCCTCCGTGGGAGTGTCTTCAGTAATTAACCCTTTGCACTCCACTGTCCCCTCTCAGGGGACATCGGAATTCTAGCATATCACTCGGATGTCCCCTCTCAGGGGACATTGCAGTTTATTAGTGATTACAGGGAATTATTTCAACGCAACTTTTTGAGACATGCATGTTTCCCTGAAGTTTTATCTTGAAATGGCACAAGAAATTAAATCAGAATTTTCGTGTATGGAGAACGCGTCCATCCAAATCTTCTGCGGACAACAGATTAAACAGTGAACTGCATATTCCCGATGTGGGACAAAGAAAACGGGACTGCACTGTGTGTTCTAACAGGAAAACACCTGGCGGCAGGCGTCAAACCACTTATTACTGTCAAACATGCACTAATCAGCCTGCAATGCATACTGGGGAGTGTTACAAAACTTATCATACTGTACAAAATTATAAACAATAAAATATTGTTTTTTTTGCAAATATACATTCCTCGATGTCACCCAATTCATATAAGTCCAATATCATTATAATACGTTACTTGGTTCCAAAATTATACTAAATAATATGTGGGTCTGTAAATGCACGTTTCCGCCGCAAAGTAGCGTCGAATAGCTGGTAGCCAATGTCCAGAATGGTTCGGAGTGCAAAGGGTTAACTGTCTCCAGTGCTGGAACATTTTAGAAAAACTGGGCATCGTGAACAGAAGACGAGGTGGCTGGGTGAGACCAGACTCATTCCTTACTTAGTGCTCAGTTACTGAAGTGATTAAAAGAAGCCAGAAAAGTGGTGATAACTTTTGTGCATGCAAACTTTTATTCTATGCACTACTACTAATTTACTATTACCACAGTAAATGAGAAGACAGCTCTGTCCCTCTGCTCTTGGTATCTGGACGCGGAACATTTACTGTGTATGGCGGCCACACTGAGAAGTTTTACAAGTTTTCTCTTAAAGGAGACCAATAGTAATCTCCCCATTTTATAGACGAGGAAACTGAGGTCCAGAGAAATGAAGGAACTTGGCTGGTAAAGAGGTTCAGTCGTGTGTGTGCTCTAAAAACATAGATCAGAATATAGACTGTACATGAGTTTTGTAAAATGATGGATGTTTCTATGAATTTTGCTGATACAGTAATAAGAATTTAATTGCTTTTGAAATCAAACCGGTCTCTAGCCTTGAAGGTATGAGAACAGTGTTGTATGCAAGAACTGTGTTCATTAAGACGGTCAATAAGTGAATACCTGGAATTATTGAAGACTTGCCCCCAGGGAAGAAGCAGACCCACCAACCACGGAGGAATTTTAAACACTAGAGCATGTGAAATAAATGGCACCACTAGGTGGCGCCATGGCAAACAACTTTCATCTACTTGTCTCATCAACTTTGATGTCAGACTATCGCACGTATGCAAAGACAGAATATTTGTGCTATCTCAAAAGCTGCAGGAAATACCAGACTATTGATATGGATTTATGAAAATATTTTACATTTTCATAATTTAACATTCATGTTCATTACCTAGGTTAGTCCTGGGGCTTAGAAATTCTAAAACTGAGGTAAGATGACCCCATTTATGTTTTGGCAATTATTCCCAGGTTAATTTAGACCAAGGAAGAAAAAGAAAGGAAGAAAGGAGGGAGGGAGGGGAGAAAAGAAAGGAGGGAAGACAGAAAGACACTGGTCGCCACTGTCCACTGTCTCCAGTTTGTCCTGCGATGCTGTTTTCCGGGAGAGCTGGGCAGGTGCAGCCTTGCTTCTGGCTTGCAGGGAGGGTGTGGACAGGTCCAGGTTTAAATCACATATTCTGCGGCCTCCCTGGTGGCGCAACAGGTTAAGTCTCAGCACCATGAAGCTATCAGCAGCTACTGCAGCGCGAGTTCGATCCCCGGCCAGGGAGCTTCCCACAGGCACACATAGCAGACCCCTCCTGTCTCCCTGCTGCTCCCCTCAGCAGTGTATTTCAGTAGCTCTGCCCGTTCTGCTCCCCACTCTGTCTCTGGGGAATCCTCTCAACACCCCACACCTCTGACCTACACCCCAGCTTGTATGCATAAATAAATAAATCTTTAAAAAATAAAAGACTCAATATACACTTAAAAAATAAATAAATCACATATTCTGGAAAGAGTGGTCAGGTCCTAATAGAAAGGAATTGTGCCTAGGCGGGAGCAGGAGGGAAATGTAGTCCTGGGGGGACTCTCGGGTAGATGGGGCCCTTGGTCTCCACCTTGTCTTTCTCCCCTGCTCTCCCTGCACTCGCTGCCTGCTTCCGGCCCCCCTGCCCCCCACCCCCCAGGTGATGCCATTGGGAACTTCGGAGGTAGACTGAGTTCCACGTGGTTCGTGGACCGAGAGAAAACCACCAGGGATCAATGGCCCCGAGCGCAGCTGTTCCCCCAAATGGGAATCAGGACAATGGATGGCAGCTAGCCCCAGACTCCCTGAGCTTCTGATCGGACACAAGTTTCACCCACATGTCAGTGACTGCGATCTCAGAGTTTTAGCAACAGAAATGATGGTCTCAGGTGGACAATAATACTGATATTTTGGTTCTTTCAAATAGCACAGGCACGTACCTTCCAGGACTAGCTGGAGGGGAGGAGAAGGGAGGGCAGCGGAGAAGTGGGCAGGGCAGGAGGGAAAGGAGGGCAAGGAGGGCAGGAGGGAAGGGAGGTCTTGCTGAGTCTTCAGCCGCATTTCAACTCTTTTTTTTTAAATTTTTTTTTTTAAGATTTATTTATACAAGCTGGGGTACAGGCCAGAGGCGTGGGGCGGCGAGAGGGTTCACCAGGGACAGAGTGGGGAGCAGAAGAGGCGGATCGACGGAAATACACTGCTGAGGGGAGCAGCGGGCGAGGCAGGAGAGGTCTGCTGCGCCCTGTGGGAAGCTCCCCCGCCGGGTGTAGAACTCGAGTGCTGCTGCCAACAGCTCCACAGCGCAGCGCCCAACCGCCCCGCAACCAGGGAGGCCCCGCATTTCAACTCTTGCTCCCAGTGAGTGAGGAGAGGCCTGGGGGCGCTGAGGGCAGTCCGGCTGCACCCTCAACCCCAGCACAGGTGGGCCTGCTGGGACACCCTCACCGAGGCTTCACGTTTGCTCCTCGGAGACCCTGCCTGCCCACACCACCGTGTGGAACTTGCTTCCCACTTCTGGAAGACCTCACCTGTTGGTGCTCTCCATGAGGGGGTCTGGGGGGCTTCTGGAAGAGGGGCCACCTAATCTAAGACTTGCCTAAGGAGCTGGAGGGTTGCATGTGCCCGGGCTGGTGAGGCAGCCAGGCCTAGATGGGGGTGGTTGGAGGTGGGGGTGGGGAGGGGATGGGGGCGCACTCTCATAGAGTTTTCTGCCAGGGAGGGGCTGAACTGGCAGAGGAGGGCTGGGTAGCTGGAGAGGGGGTTTGGGCATCACCTGCGGGATACACATGCGTGACCAGGTCACGGTTTGATCATGCAGAAGCAGAAAAGCGATGCCAAAAATCAAGGGAAAGATGTGAACTTTTGGTTGAATTTGTATGATCTCTCCCTCATTATTATCAGTTAGATTTTGAAGGTGGGCAGGCAAGTGTGGCGGATTGGAAAATAGAATCCTCTAACGACTCTTTTTATTGCTTTTTTGCTGATCCTTAATACAAAACAAATAATCATAAATCACAGCCAGCCGGATGGCTTCTTTCCTCTCCAATCCAATCGGCCCTGAGACATGGAGACATTTTCACAAGCAGCACCGGCCTGTCTGGCGCCCAGAAGACGGTTTCGCCTGAGCTGTGAGCTAGAGACACGTTGGTGGGGTCCGTGGCGAGCACCCAACCTGCAGTTGTGTGAAGCCCCCCAAATGAGAAATTCTACGAGAAACCGTTGCAGGCAGATGGTGTGAGCTGGAGAAAGGGGCTGGGGTCGGGGGGCGCTGGGTACCAGGAAACCAGAACTCGGGGTCCCCTTTGCTGCGACGGTTTTCTTCCCTATGAAACATGCGGCTGCTCCTAGTTCCAAGCTGGGGAAGCCTTTGAACGCGAAGGCTATTGGCAAAAGAAAACATTTAAACATGCACCTAAGAGGTGGTAGTGGTCTCTTCTGCCCGCCTCAGCCATGCAGTGGAAGCGGCCATTTGGGTAAAAATGAACAAAATCCTCGACGGCAAACGGTGCAGACAACAGTATGTGCTTTACAACGACAAACGAGGGTCCTGCGCTGCCCGCGCGCCCTCCCGCAGCTCTGCTCCTCAGGGGGCAGGGCTTCTCCCTGGGGGCTCTACCGGCATTTGGGGGCGTCGATGCTGTGCGTACTGGAGACCGAGCCTGGACGCGCGGGGGCCCCCCCTATCTGCTTCAGTTTCTGCCTTCGGAACTTTGCTCGGCCATGTTCAACCCGGGGACACTCGGCCCGGGATCTGGGAGTCTTGAGGGTGCCGTCGGGACTTCCCACAAAGGTCCAAGGGTCGATTCCCGACGCCCGGCCTCGGTGGCTGGGCCCTGGAAATGCGAAATGCTGCTTCTGGCCAGACCCGCCTCTGCCGCAGCAGGCTCCGGCTTCGGGATGGTCCTGCCCCTTCTTGCCCACCAGGCGGCGCTATGGGCGCGTGAGCCAGCCCTGCCGATGGGGCTCCTGGTGGCAGCATGGGGGGAGGGGAAGGGGGGGCGAGGGGTGTGGCCCCAGAGACAGGCAGGAAGGTGCAGTTGGGGTGTTGGAGGGTGAGGAGGATCAGGGTTTCTTTTTTTTGTTTTGTTTTGTTTTTTTAATATTTTATTTATTTTTGCTATTCATACCTTTCACATTATTGTGTGTTCCCCATAGGCTACCCACCACCTGTTCACCCGTGGAGCCATCACCATAGTGCCCCGTGCTCCCCTCTTTCCCCCTCTTGAGCCCTTACCCTCCCTCCCCCCCTGCTGAATGCAGCATTCTTAGTTGCTCCCCTATATTCCTGTTTTAAGTGACACCATTCGATACTTTTTCTTTCTGGCTTATTTCACTGAGGAGCAGGGTTTCTGTGGCCCTAGGAGCATTTGCTTCCCGGACCCCACCTTTCATAAAGCACACTCTGCACACAGGAGAGAGAAGGCGGGTGGAAAAGGGAATCACCCCGCTTGGACACAGAGATGGCGAGAATCACGCGGTAATGCTCGTATTCAGCTTTCCCAGCTGATTTCAATAGAGAGTAAAGTAAAACATGCTCACCGGGCTTAGGAAGATCCAGGCCCTGTGGGCGGGCGAGAAATGGGCCGAGCAGGCAGGTTCGGACGCTGAGCTGGGGGGCAGCGGCACCCGAGGCCCAGCTCCGGAGGCCGAGCCTCCCCGGGGGTGCTGCGTGGCCCCTGCGCCCCTCTGCAGCCCCCCTTCTGCTGGCTCCCTCTGCCCCTCCGCTGCGAGCTTTCAAGGAGGTTCCCGCCTCTGCGCGGCTCTCCGAGCCTCCTCTGCCGGCCGCGCCCAGCCTCCTGGTGGCCCTTACCCCGGGGTGGCACCGTCTACTCACTCGCGGCCTCCAGAATACTCTGCTGAGGGGGCAGCGGGGAGACAGGAGCGGCCTGCTGCGCCCTGGGGAAGCCCCCGCGCACTGCAGCGCTGAGACCAGCCCCTCGGCTCCCACGAGGCCCGTGCTGTGCTGCCTTGTTAAGGCAAACCGGTCTGCTCTGGGTCGGTCTGTGCTGGGCTCATCCGCTGGGGCCCCAGGTGAGGGCCGGGGAAGCCCCCAGGGGTGGGGTCTGCCGTCAGAGGAGGAGCCAGGAGGGTGCTCTTTCTCTCCATGCCCGGAGCACCGGCCGGAGGAGGCCTCGGGGCTGGCCCGGCCCGTGTTGGGGCTGCGGACGGGGCCAGGCCTGCGGGGGCCAGCTCCGCCGAGCGGCCCGAGACCATGTTTTCATTTCTCAGCAAACTTTTGGGAATTGTTTATACAGCGCGTGTAGTTTTAGAGCGTCCGTACCCCCTCACCACGCCCCCCGTGAACACCAGAGCTGAGCTCCCGCCGCGACCTCGGGCCTCCCCTCTCCTCTCCTGAGAGTTTCTCAGGCTTTCTGGCCCTGGCGGGGGGGCAGGGTGCTGGACGGCGGGGCGCCCCCACCCCTGGATCTGCTGAGCAGCTGTGAGCGCCCAGCCCTGGGAGTTGACCCCCAGTTCAGTTCTTTCTGGGGTAGACCCAGGAGTGGAACTGCGGGTCTTGTGGGTCCCCCCATCGCACTTACGAAAACCCACTTCTGGGGCCTTTTAACATTTGAAATTAGTTTTTTGAAAATTAGTTTGGTTTACATCGCAGGAATTTACTTCTCACCGCCCTGGATGCTGGAAGTAGCCAGCTTTTTGTGGGACCCAGTCCAGCCCGTGACAAGTGGGGAAACTGGAAGTCGCTTTCGTTATTGCTGCTTTTATTACTTTTTATGGTTGATCTTCGTCGCTTCCCGCTCGCCCCGTAATGTTGTTTGACATCATTGTATTTGTTTGGGGTTATAAGTTCAAACCTCTGCAAATGTATGTTCTCACACCCTGCCTCGCCAAAGCCGGATAACCCTCCCCATGTCCCATTGGGTCCCCCCTTTCCCGCCTCCCTGTCGGTCCCCCATTCCCTCCCCACCCCCTCCTCTTGCTGCCTCAGTAGCGCAGTCAGAAGCCAAAGGTCTGTTGCTGGTTTGGTTTGCTCTGACCCTTGGTTGTCTCTCTGTGTCCCAGGGGTAAGGAAAACTATCCGGGAATTTGTCTTTCTCCGTCTGATAAATTTAAGGGCACCCCTCGTCCCCGCCACGCTGTCGCAGATGGCAGAGTTGGTCTTTCTGGGGACAGCTGAGCGCACCCCGCTGGCCTATCCGGTCTCCGGCCGGGGCGCAGGCTGGCTCCCTAACTCGGCTCTTGCCGAGGCGCTGCCGTGGGCACGGGGCAGGCGGACGCCGGGCGAGGTCCCTGCGAGCAGCCTTCCCGCCCCGAGAGCAGGGGCTGATGACCGGGGGCTGAGAACACGGGCCTGGAATAAACGAGGCCTCACAAGGGGCCCCTCGGCAAAGCCAGGGGCCCCCGCCCCACGAACGTTTCCTCCATCACGTGGAGGGACCCGGAGAGACTTACCTGTGCAAAGCACACCCCGCCAGCACCTGGCCTCTGCAGGAGCTGCACTCCGGGCATGGCCCAGGCCAAGGAGGCGCCTGCATCTGGCTTTGAATGCTGCTGCCACGACCTCACAGCCAGTGCGTGGAGCCCACAGCTCCGGCCTCTGGTCAGGAAGCTGAGGCCCGAGGGGTCTTCTCAGCCTGGATTCACGGCCATCGCTCCAGCGGCCGCCGCTCGCTCGGGCTCCTTGCCAGGCCGCCGCCGGGACGACGGCAACGCCGCGTCCGTCCACGCGGGGGCAGTGTGGGCTAAGAAGAGCGTCGCTCGCCGCGTGCAGACAAAGGCCGCGGCGCCCGCAGAGAAGCCGGCCCCGGCTTTTCTAGGCCAACTTTAGGAAATTCATCAGCAACTGTAGAACTCTGGGTAAACAATATAAAACAGGCCAGGCAGCAGCCCCGAAGATCACAGCGAAGACGCACCTCTTTAGCGGGAGGAAATGGCTCACCCCGCAGCCGCACCCAGAGGTGCGCGGGGGGGGGGGGGGCAGGCAACCCCAGAACCCCCGTGCCCGTGTCCTCAGGGACCCCAGACCCAGGGCGCAGGGCTGGTCTTTGTCGAGAGGGCAGGGCACGCAGGGCACTTACAGACGCCTCCGGAGGGCGGTGTCCCGGACCACCTTCAATTTGGGTGGAGGGCAGTGGTGTTCAGATTTTTGCAATTCCTTAATCAGTAACCCTAAAAAGCTGGTGTCATCACAGGGGTGGACCCAAGGCTTGCTTTTGCTCGTGCCTGGAATTGAAAAAATACGGTTCCGAATTGCAGTGCTGCACAGCTGAAACTTCTGCAATGTCATCAGCCAATGTTACCTTAGTAAAACTTCATTAATAAAAAATACAGTTGGCATTTACTATCACTCTCTTTTCATAAAAGAGAGGGCAACCGTCGGAAAAATATAATTGGAGACGAAAGGTCAGTCCTTTACACACACACACACACACACACACACACACACACACACACCATTCATTAAAAAAAAAAAACACTGAAAACTTCAAGGCTCGCACAAAGATCCGCGGTGGAAGTGTTACCCTACAGATGTGAATTCTTTGGGTTCCAGAGAAACGTGTCAAGCAAATCGAGATAACGAAACAAAAACAAAACCCAAACCCAAAACCCCAAACGCAAGTCCTCTGATTAGCCCGAGCACCCGGCGGTCGCACCAGAATATTCTCCACGTGCTCGTGATGAAGTCTCAGCCTCCGGGCCACAGGGAGGGAGGTCTCACCCCATCCTACAAGGGGAACCCCAATCTCCAAGACGCTGGCGGTCTGCCGGCAGTTCGGGAGGGCGGGGCTGTGGTGGGGGATCCCCACTCTGCCTAGGGACGCCCCCACCTGCCCAACCCGCTCCCCAGTTTTGCTGTTTTCCCATAACCCCGCTGGCTCGGGAGGGAACTAGCACAGCCGCCTGCGCTGACCATCGAAACTGAAAATTATCCTTTATCTCCCGGTTTCAGGGCAGTTAATTGATGTATTAAAAAGAAAGTTTTCTTCACATTCATTAAAAAAAAAAAGCTTTTAGATGTGGGACTTTATGAACAAGTTTGCACCCTCCTTGGCTCAATTAATAGTATAAGATAAAGCCTTTAACCCACTCACTAATGTTCCCGGTGGCTTAATTTTCCAAGGTGGAAGCATCTTCCCTGTGGCGAATGAAGTGGGTGTTTTGACTCGGTGTCCTCTACTGAGCGTCTAGTCTCTTCCAGCTGCTGGAACAGAAGACCACAGACTGGGGATTTGCAAACAACACAATTTATGTCTCGCAGTTCCAGGGGCTGGAAATCAGGGTGTCAGTATGGTGGGGTGAGGTCCCGTTTGTGGCTTTCACACTTCCTATTGTGGTCTCATGGCAGGGAAAGAGCAAGGAGCAATCGGGGTCTCTTTTCAGGACACCAGTCAGGAGGGCCTCCCTGCCAGTTCGTAATCACCCCAAAATGCCCTCCTGATGCGCCACGTGGGGTGTGGGGGTTTTGGCATATGCATTTGTGGGGAGGGCACGGAACCGTGAGCTCTAAGACAGGCTGTGAGTTGCTTCATTATTTATAGAAAGTACTCTGTTGGACATCTTTGTGCATGGAGCTTTAGTCCCATTTCCTAATAGTTAGATTTTTCAAAAGTGGAATTATTGGGTCAAAGGCTAGAATATTTTAAACATTCTCAGGAAATGTGCATGGTGAGCACACCTGTGATTTATCAGAGGCCAAGTAGCGCTGTGCTTACTTTGTGGGTTACCCTGCAGGCAATTAGAACCAACTCTTTTTTTTCCTTTTACCCTGTGTTGGGTATTTTAATTTTCTTTATCTTTGCTTTAAATTTTTTCATGGCATAACATTGCTATAGCATTCTGTGGCCTTCAGGTGTGCTTCGTTATAAATCAACATCAGTGAACAATTCATTCTGTTCAGCACCAAAAATCCAGTGCCCTCCTTGCAACTGTGCTTAGAGAGCACCTCCAAACTGGGTTTGCTCAAATCCACATAAAGCTTTGCTTTTATATGGTTTGTGCTGAAAAGAATCTGCTCCTCTTCTTCTAGAACGGTGGTTCTCTGACGGGGCGATTCTGTTTCCCAGGAGACAGCTGGAAATGTCTGCAAGACTCTGGGCTGGCCCAGGAGGGAGTGGGGTGTGATGCTCCTCTCCTCTGGTGGGGGACCAAAGAGCCTACTAAGCGCCAGAATGGTGGTTCCAAATGTGGCAAGTGTGGCTGGACAGAGAGAAACCTGTACGGAAGTTTAGAGTCTTCAAACCCGACCTTGGTCCATTCACATTCCAGAATATTAACGAATGCTAATTTTACAAAACATTGTGCATTATAGGACATTAGAACAACATAATAATTAATATGAATATTCCAGTTATTAGCAAGGATTCTATGAATAGTCAAGAATTCTAAACTCTGCTGGATACATGTGCTCATTCCTGCGATCTGCTAAGCGTGGTTCTTGGCTGGGGCCCCCCTGACTCGGGCCCCCTAAAATGACAGTCACCAAGAAGTGTAGGAGACAGTGGATTCAAGGGCACCTCAGGAAGAGTCACTGAGCTGGTCTGGACTGGAACTCAGGACCCCCAGCCCGAGACTCATCCCACCTGGAGTGACTCACGCGGACTTAACAGTCCTTCCCTCTTCTCTCCTTCATTTCACCCAGTCCCCTCAATTTCCTCTTGCTTTTTCTTTTTTTAAATTTATGCATACAAGCTGGGGTGCAGGCCAGAGGCGTGGGGCGGC
>PVIJ01005914.1:6549-98238 GCA_004024925.1 Scalopus aquaticus | reverse complement strand
AACCGAATAGAATACCCAGAATTAAAGCCACATATCTATGAACAACTAATCTTTGACAAAGGAGCAAAGAAAATGCAGTGGAACAAGGACAGTCTATTCAATAAATGGTGCTGGGAAAACTGGACAGCCACATGCAAAAAAATGAAACTAGACTACTACCTCACACCCTGCACAAAAGTCAACTCAAAATGGATAAAAGGCCTGGATGTAAGACCTGAAACCATAAAATGTATAGAAGAAAATATAGGCAAATCTCTACATGACATACATCTCAGCAAAATCTTGAAAGACACATCCCTCAAAGCGAAGGAAGTGAAAGACAATATAAACAGATGGGATTATATCAAAATAAAAAGCTTCTGTACAGCAAAAGAGACATTAACCAAAACTAACAGACACCCTACCAACTGGGAAAAGATCTTTGCACACAATACATCTGATAAAGTACTGATAACAAAAATTTACAAGGAGCTCACACAACTCAACAAAAACAAAGCCAATAACCCAATCAAAAAATGGGCAGAAGAGCTCAAAAGGCACTTCTCCAAAGAAGAAAAGCAAATGGCCAACAGATACATGAAAAAATGCTCAACATCACTTATAATCAAGGAAATGCACATCAAAACCACTATGAGATACCACCTCACACGTGAGAGGGTGGCACACATTAAAAATACAGGCAACAACAAATGCTGGAAAGGATGTGGAGAAAAGGAACTCTTCCACACTGCTGGTGGGAATGTGAACTGGTCCAACCACTATGGAAGGCTGTATGGCGATTCCTCAGACTGCTAACATGGAGCTCCCATACGACCCAGCAATACCACTTTTGGGAATTTACCCAAAGGACACAAAAACACTAATCCGAAAGGATACATGCACCCGTATGTTCATTGCGGCACTATTCACAATAGCAAAGGTATGGAAGCAACCCAGATGTCCAAAATAGATGATTGGATCCAGAAGATGTGGTACATATACACAATGGAATACTATTCAACAATGAGACTTTTAATGTTAGTGCAGGACTCACCTGTACTCTACTGCACCTGTGCTTAGGAACTCCTAGGTCTATTGTGCAGAAATCAATAAATCTAATCATATACTCATGAGCTAGATGGATTCTTAAGGGGTTTTTAAATCCACCATGAGCCTGACTCAATTTAAATCACATCCAACATAGGGTGCTTGCCCAATCTTCCAGAATTCCAGATAATCTATCTTTACTGAAGCAGAAATGTTCACTATATTTTGTTTTTAAATACTTTCTTCCATGTGCCAAACCAACTTCCTTATCTGCAGTTAGAAAATAATTTCTTTGTATTCTTGCTTTTCAAACACCTCCAGTGAACATTTCTTTTGAAAGCTGTTCAGAGAGTAGATCTTAACACTTTGTGTGCTGGCTATTTTCTGTGCCACCGCATGAATGGTATAAGCATTCCATAAAACACACACATCTCCTGAACTACTGGATATATTTTAATGAAATTTTAAATGCATAGAGATTAAAGCTTCTAGACTGAGTACAATCAAAGAAATAGCTCCTAATAGTTCCAGATAAATCCACCGTGACGTGAAAAACCGGAGACTAGATGAACACTTGAATACTTGAATACTTGAATACGTGAGTGGATCACAGAGTGTTAAGTGTCCTCACTGTAACAACAAAAACAAAATGGTAATTATGAGATGAAAACTGTGTTAACTAACCTTATCATTGTAAACATTTTCCAGTACATATTTGTATCTACTCATCACACTGTATACTTTTTTTTTTTTTAAGATTTATTTATTTATACATACAAGCTGGGGTACAGGCCAGAGGCATGGGGCGGTGAGAGGGTTCACCAGAGACAGAGTGGGGAGCAGAACAGGCAGATCAGAAATACACTGCTGAGGGGAGCAGCGGGCGAAGCAGGAGAGGTCTGCCGCGCCATGTGGGAATCTCCCTGGCTGGGCGTCGAACTCACATTGCGCGCTGCCGACAGCTCCACAGCGCAGTGCTCAACTGCTGCGCCACCAGGGAGGCCCCACACTGTATACTTTAAACTTTAACACTGTTGTATATCTTTTCTATCTCAATAAAGCTGAGAAAAAGACAGATTGTTTACATATATGAGGATAAATTTACCTTGCTGTTTGTAAATATTCTTAAATATCCTTTGTTATTTTTAACTTTTTCTCTTATATCTTTCTAAGCAATTAAATTAACATTTACAGAGCACCTACTCTGTGCCAGGTATTGAGCGAAGTCCCAGGAATCTCTTTAAGGAAACATCAAGGACAGGTGTTGGCAAACTTTTTCTGTTAAAGGATCAGTTAATAAATGCTTTAGATTTTAGGGCTTATACAGTGTCTATCACCCTACTTAACTCTGCCATTCTGCCATTGTCATGGGAAAGCAACTATAGCCAATAAGTAAACAAATGGGTATAGCTGTGTCAGTAAAACTTTGATTACAAAAACAGCTGTTGATCAAGGGGATCATTGATACAAACTAAAATATACAAAGGATGGGACCTCAGCTTGCTATTAGAGTACAGCCAAGGGAATAATTCATTTAACCTGGGGCTGCAGAACAAGTTTTCATTTAATGGGGGAGTTTTAGGATTTAAAGGAGGGAGAAAGGATTTCAAAGACATCCTTTGTGTCAGCAAAAGAAGTGAGCATGAAATAACATGTTGTGTTTGGGAAGTCTTGAGTTCTCCTGTGACTATTTATAGGAAGAAGGGGTAGGGGTCAGGGAAGGTATGTACATTCAGACTGAAAGGCCCTGTAGCCACCCTCTGGGAACTGGATTTCAGTTGTGAGCAAAGATTGGCATGCAATCAACTTTGTTTAAAAATGAATTCTGGAGGTGTACAGCGTGTGGAGGGTATTTTGGAGGAGAGCAGGAAGGCAGGGAAACAAGTTAGAAACTCACTTCTGTAAAAGTGAGGGAGGTTAAGTGCTTGAACCCAGACAGTAACTTTGTGATAAAGACATTTTTGAAAGATGAATTGACAGGTCATAGTGTCAATAAGGTGGTTTCCAGAGTTCTAGGTTGGTCAGCTGGTTAGTTGTGTGCCAGGTACTTCGCACTCAGATATGTTCTCAGACCCCTTCCTTGCCCTTCCTTACTCAGCATCCCAGGGAACGGATTCCACAAATTACAGTTCCCAGTTCCCTTGCCTACTGGTTTCTGGTTGGGCACAGCAAAATGGGAGGGGTGAGAAGGAGAGAATCCAAGCTAGCTCTTCCTTCTATTCCTGTTCCTGTAGCATCATCAGCATTGGAACTTTTCTTTGTACATTAGCACCTGCCGTCATCCATCGTTTCCATTCCCACTGGTGGCCTTGACTCTTGGGAGTGGTAATACCACCCACTCCGTTGTTTCCTCGCTAGAGGTGATAGCAGCTTCATGACATTCTTAATGTCTGGGTTGCTTCACCTTTCTCTGTTTTCTATTTCAACTTTTCTGACATTTTGTAACCAGTCCCCTATGTCAAATTCCTCCACTTGAACCAATTATTGTGGGTCCTATTTTTTTCTGGCTAGATCCACATTAATAGAAATGGGATAGTTACTAGTTGGGCAGAAATAAAAATAAAATATGCCAAGTATATCTAATGCAGGAGACCAACGTAGGAGAGGAAGATAATTCAGTTTTGAATCTGTTTCAGTTTGGTGCCAGTTGTCTACTCTACCTATAGTAATCTTCACTCCTGTCCCCTCTACTCTATTCATCCCAAAGTTAGAGAATTTTTTAAAAACCTAAGTAGATAGTATTCTTCCATTTAAAACTTTCCACAATACCAAAAGAAAAAACTAAACTTCTGACCTGGGTATGTAAATCTCAACTTGTACCCCCTTATTTTTTTCTCCTCATTTACCTTGTTGAGCCATATTGGCCTTCTGGTTTCTTCAAACTCATCAAGTTAATTTCTCCCTGAGGGCTTTAGCATTTACTGTTCTTACTGCTTGGAACACTCTTTCCTCTGCTCTCTTCTTGTTGTCTCATACAGGTCAATTGTTACCGGAACCAAGCTGCCTTGGCAGCAGGTGCCTGCAGGAGCAGTGGGGCCTCTTACCCCGCTGTTCCAGAGCAGTTATGGCAGTTGCTCCTGCCCAGTAACTGCCGTTTTGAATGGACCAATCAGGTGCTAGGAGGTGATGGGTCGGTCCAGTCAGCTCCAGGATTGCAAATGGTCCAATCAGACTTGTGGATGGTACTCTGGGAGAGGATATAAGCCAGGATTGAAGGAGGGAAAGAGGAGAACAGATTGGAGGGGGAAAAGAGAAGAACAGAAGGAGAAGGGAAAAAAAGAGAAGAACAGGAGAAGATGATGACGACACCAGCCCACCAGTTCCAGACTCCGAAGAGAGAAGAAAGAAGTCCATTCCTGGCCTCCAAGGTAGAAAGAAGAAAAGAAACCTCCAGCAGCCGCCCTCTGAGCAGGAAGAGAAGCTGAAGGACTCTGCAGAGACTGGGCCTCCGGTCCTGTAACCTGTAACCTGAAAGGAGCTCTAGAGGCCCTGAGCCTGGTGTCTCAGAGACCTGTTTGTGGGTCTAACCCAACACCTCCCAAGGAGCTACCGTCCCCAATGCATTCTGGGTGAGGTGACCGCCCCTTGAGGATGCAGTGAGCTCTCTGTTTCCCCCGTTTGTACAATAAACCCCGTGTTTGCTGCTGTTGTTCCTGTAGCCTGAAGTCTCCTGCAATTGTGCGCGTGGGTGAGAACCCACAGACAGTGCCCTGTCCTCTCATCAGGCGCTGTCCTTTGTTGTATTTGGCCTTTTGGCCTTTTGGGGCTTTTTGGTGGCTCTTGCCTCAGAACCTGGGCATTTGTGGCCCATCTGCCCCGATTTCAGTTGGCAACCACGGCAGGGCAGAACATCCCATCTGCCCGATTTCAGTCTCTGCTTTGCCTTCAAACAGGTCACCTCTTCAGAGACATCCCCATCACTCACTTCCTTATCTGGTTTGTGTTCTTCATCATGGGTCACCTATGAAATTATATCCTTTATATCTTTCTAGTTCTTTGAGGTTTGAGGAGGGAAATTTTGCCTTATTCACCTTTCTATTCTTAGCACCTAGTGTAGGGTTGGACATATATTAAGGACCGCATAAATATTTGCTGATGAGTAAATGAGTAACAATTTTACCTTTCCAAAGTTTTGTATTGGTGCTTTGAGTATTTTAGCTTTTCTTTTATTATTTATTTTCATTATTTCACTACCTTGCTTTCTCTTCCTGAAATACCCTCTCCCTTTCGATCCTCCCTATTTACGTTTCAAAAACAGTTGAAGTCTTTTATTCTATCAAATTTTCCTCCCTAATCTACACAGGGTATTGAATTCTCCCTCCCTTGGGTTTCATTGTACCCCAGAAAGACTGACATTTTGTTGTACTTATTTTATATTTTTCTCTCCTTTCTAGACACCAGCCTCTTAGAAGTAGAGACCATGGACTTCTCACCTCTATAGCTTCAGTATCTAGAATAGTGCCTGACATGCAGTTACATGTGGTAAATAGTGAATGAATAAATGGTCAACATTGAGTATTTTCCTGTTTCACATTTCTGTTTGTTTCCATGCAATATGGATCACTGGTAAAGAAAAATGGCTCCCTGTCCCTAAAATGAAAATAATAGTACCAACCCCACAGCATTTATGGGGAAGCTTGAATCATGGAATAAAAGTATAAAGTAAATAAAACCCATTGTTTCTATTAGGAGGAAAGGGCTTCTTGCATTGACAAAGAGGCATCGTAATGTGTGTATTAGTTTTATTAGACACTTGTCTATAAGAACTTAAGCTTTCTAGAACTTTGTGGATTTGGGAAGAATGTGTCCAGATGGAAGTAGGGTAAGGCAGACTTCACTGAAAGTGTGGAAAACATCCTTAGAAGCATATGCTTGGCATTTTTTTTTAAAAAAGAGGTTGGTTAATCTGGGAGAAAGACTTTATACTACATTCTCTAGGGATGAAGCTACAAAGCCCAGAGGTAAGAGAAATTCACCCCCGAGCCCCCTGGTTAGACTTAGGTATTGGTCCAAGGTAGACAGATTCATGTATAGCACCCACCTGCATCTTCCCTTTCCAGCGTGAACCCAAGTCCCCCAGCCCAGCACCCTGAGCACTAGAGTGTTGGGTTCTGACAGGTATCCTTTGTTCTAGTGCCTTCAAACCCTCTGTTCTGGTGCTCTGTAATTTAGAGAAGCAAAGGGTAGTGTGAAAATGTCTAACCCCTTCTTTCTGCCAGTCTTCTTTATTCTTTGCTCTTCTGCTCTGCCATTCAGGGCCTGTAAGACTTTTTTCTCCAGCCCCATTTTCTGCTGGATATCACTAAGTTACTAATTTACTATTTAACAAGGATGAGAAATGAGCAACAGATTTTAAAACATTTAACAATATTTAAGTGCCAAAGTGTTGTTGCTAAGGATAAAATTAATGACAGTTATTTTTCATCTTATATTTCCTTGAAGATGAAATGAATTCATTAGAACATAGGTTGACAGGACCCCGGGGGTACACTCACTGTGGGTTGAACTGGAGGTCTCAATGTAAAATTGATTGTGGCTTCAGAATTTAAAATGAAGTCAGTGTGCCAAAGGGACATTACCCCCTTGTGTCACTTATATTTATTTTAATCATATCTTAACCATAATTTTAGACATTTTGAAGTACAATTTAAAAATTCCAGTTCTATTAAAACAAATCCTTGTCACTTGTTATTCCTTTCTTGAATACTGTCCTCATTCAGGTCTCTCCAATGTCAGCAACTCAGGAAAGGTTTTCCAGATTCTTCCATCTAAAGGCTTCATTTAGGCACCAGAGAGGCTTTGTAAGGCTGAAGTTTGTATAGTTTGAAGACAAACATTATAAATATAAAAACCCATGCAAAAGTGAACACTTATTTAGAATAAAGAAAGAAATCACAACAAAGAACAAAAATCAAAATGCCAGTAGATACCCCAACCATCAGAAAAGATAGAAAAAGAACAGATATATTTATTAATTATTCCCTTTCATAATACTTTTTTTACCCCACAATTTTGACTACATCCTCTTTGATCACCTCTTCACATGAGAATGATGGTGTGATAATATTTTCTATGCAGGAAATAAAAAGATAATGTAGTCATCAGTATAGCGTCATTGATTAAAATGTTTTTTTTCTTCATGATTGATAATTTAGAAAAGTTTCTTAGTTTCACTACTCATTATTGGTAACATTATGTGAATTTTTAAGATCGATCTCAAAATTTGAGACATCTCTATTAGGTTTTCCTAATGGGCACTAAAGCTTTAGAGCATTTCAAATGCCTTTTGTTTTGAATTGTGTGTGTGCGCGTGCATGGGCGCCCCCACACTAGTGTGTCTGGATGTGTGCATGTCGTGGCTGCCTTCTCTACCATGCCGTCAGGGCCGCAGAAGGAGCTTGTGTAGATGAAGAGCTCTGACACTTAGGCTTCTTTAGCTTCAGGGTCAATGCCCTTCTGTCTCCATTCCCTCATTTCTTGTAATCACTTCACTCAGGTTTTCATTTTCCTCAGCATTTGGTACTATCTAAAATTATCTTAGTTATGTGCTTACCTGTGTGTGGAACTACCTGTTCTAACTAATGTGAGATTGCTAGGAGTTAGATCCTAGATCACATTGTTCAGTTTGTTTCCAGAGCCTCTCACAGGAGAGGGATTTGGTAATTTGTTGAATGAATGAGCTAATGAACATTGAAGGGAATTTTTTTCCTTTTTTTCTTTTTTTATTATTATTCATATTTTTTAAATTATTGTGTATTCCTCATAGGTTACCCACCAATTCACTTGTGAACCATCACCATAGTCCCTTGTGCTCTTTTCATTGAATGGAATTTAACGTCAATATCTAGAATTTGTTTTTGGAGTTTATGAATGTGGATTTTTGTAGACGTCATTTTAATTAAACTTGATTGCATAGAACATGTTATGAACACTAATTGAACTAATAGAACAATTTTCTGAAATGGCAGATATTCACAATGTGTTAATTTCTTTGGTTAGAAATGTGAAATAATAAAGCAACAGATTCTTTAGAATTTGTGCATCTCTTACATCTTTAATACTACAGCTTCCAAACTTTCTTGTTTTAGTAGCCCCAAAATAATTTTTAAAAATTGATCCTTATGCATTTTTGCAATTATTTTAAAAGCATAAATTTTAATATTTGTAAAGGATGTAATGTCTAACACTGCGAGCTGACATTTAAAAAAATAGTTGCAGTCACTGAAAGTAAAATACCAAATCAATTTGATTCCTGCCTTCATCTCTTTTACACATACATTAATGAGTTCATCCTTAGCAGTGGAAAATATTATAGTGTTTATTTTTTTCTCTTGACTTTGTATTTTCATTCCACTCCTTTTCTGCCTTTCAATATCATATATTTTTATGCCTGAAAGTCTTCTATGAATAGATCCATCAAACTTTTCTGTAACAAATATGTATACATTTAAATTTAAAATTTTTTTTTAATAATCATAAGCCTAAAGGTATTCAAAATATTTTCTGGATTGAGTTATAATTACTAACACACAGACAATTTTTAACACGTGACTGTGGAAAGTAAGGTTTACTAGAAATAAATTTCTTAATTAGATTGATGGAATATTTACAAATTATTTACCATGTTTGAATATTATTTACTGCTGGATGAGACAGAGTTTAGCATCAGTTCTTTGTCTGTTTATTTTTGTCTGGATAAGTTCTAAGAAACCTTATTCACAAATATAAGGAAATGGGAAGGACTATTTTGTTATAGCAGAGTCACTCATTTCTTTGAACCCCTATCAATTTTGTATCAAAAATTATATAATGATATATCATCAAGAATTTTTACTAGTGCACTGTGACATGTCTTACTTCAATTATATTAGGAACTACCTGACTTGCAAAAATATTATTCAATCAACCATAAAAATCATTCACTTTCTCAACACCATTATTTAGGAATATCCCTGTGTTGGGTGTCTCAGATTTTCAATGTTAGGTTTTATAATGTAGTGCCACAGAAAGATTTAGGATGAGTGAAAAGTGTGCTTTTCAAAATTTTGATGGGGGGGGGTTGTTGATCAAAGAAAAGGTGGGAGGAGACCTACAAACACCTGGATCACATCTGTGGGGTTTTTTTTAGGCTATCCAAAACATTTTTTTCAATGCAAATTGAGGATCTCAACTTGATTTCCTTTAAATTAACTTTGAGTACGGAAAAGAAAAATCTTGGAGTCACGTCACGGTTGGAAGACCATTCATTCTGAATCTATTGCAGGATCAGGTTCAAAGGTGCACTTTACAGTGGCCAAACCACTAATTCGCATAGCAGGCCAGCAGTGGGACCCACACAACTTCCCTCGTCTTTCTCTCTTATAGAAATTGCAATTTTTCTTTTAAAAAAATAATGAAGTGTTCCATTTAAATTAACTTGGAGAGCTTTAGCGACTTCAGTCAAGACCAAAATATAAATATTTAATAGAGGGAGCAGAACATTAGGCACTGGAATAATTCCACATAAACTTGTAAAATCTAAAATTTATTCTTGAGATTAATTTATCTCAGGACTTCACACTTGACAACTGCAGTAAGAGAATCGAGCATGACCAACACAATATTTACAAACAATTGGTAAGATTATAATTATTTATCATCATATCCACCAAACAAAATAAGTAGGTAACACACTTGTTTGTCAAAATAAACTGAAATTAAATTACAATAACAGTGATTCATTTTAATTAATTTAGCAAATATTTACTAAGAGTCTACCATGTGCCAAGAATATACTGACTGCCAGAGATTTTAAAATTAATTCTACACTAATTAATGTGTGGCAAGAAGGTGTACACATGGGATTGAGAGGTAGAGCTAGGGCCGCACCTACCTGGCTTTACTCTTATCCCATCCTTTTGATTTAGGTGACTAAGCAAGCCCCAGTTTCCTCTTCTGTAAAATGCAAATAATAATATAAGCTCATAGTGTTACTGTGGGACTTGAGGATGTAATCATATACTATATACTGAGGAAATGGACTTCTTATAATATTATCACTATTTTAATTTTTTTTTTATATCCTGGCACCTGGCATGGTATCTGCACTTAGGGGTATACAATCAGCAAATGATTACATCAACAAAAAATGGATGAATAACAAATACAAATGTTTCAATACGCACATCTGTAAACAAAAGAATTCACATTGTAGGCAGAACTGGTTATTCTCAAAAGTGTAGTTTTATTTACAATTTCTAGTCCATTAGTGCTAAATATCTTTTTAAACATTTCTTTTCTGCTATAAAATGAAGTCCTCCAACTCACTTTCAGAAAGCTTTCAATGTAGTCAAACATTTTTTTTTCGAAACTTTTATTTAGTAGTCTGGGGAAATTATGGTAGCTCTTTGTAAATTATATAAAATAGTTCCAAGAAATTCAGAAGTTTTCTAGAAACATATGACTCTAGAGGAAAGCATTTCACATCTTTGAGAATTCTCAGGTGGAAGTGGGAAATCAATGACATTGTGTCTTGTTAGATGAGGGTTTACAGGACCACTGAGTAATTTCATTGTTAGAGCATTTTTTTCTTGTGTCAATTTGATAAGGGGGCAATTCTTCCACTTTCCAAAATGAATGGACCAAGTTCTTGCTCTCTGGGGTGTTTCCTAAGATCCCTTTCTATTTGCTTCCCTCTTCCCTCCTCTGTTTTTATTGAATTCTTCCCTCTAGGGAACAGTGTCCACAGAAGGTTGGTGGGAGTTTTGGAAGTTATAGAAGAAATGATATCAGGAAATGTGTGCCTTATTCTAAAACAGCTGACTGTGTACATGCATTGCTTAAGCTTTGGCTGTTTACTATATTCTTTACATTGATTTGGATCTTATTCCTTGTTTTAATCATTAAATAGGATATTGGGTTATTAAAATTTGAAAACATAAAGTCTAGGAACTAGAGAGCATGTTTATTAGTTAATCCTTTTACCTGGTTCCATTAATCTGGTCCTAAGTGTGCTTGAGAAAATGCATTTTTAAAGTTTCCTTTAAAATAATATTCCTAACAATAATTATTATTAATTGTACTTTCTTTAATATACATACAAACTGTTGACATGTTCTGTAGGTTATGTTAGTACTTAGTACTTCCCATTTCTTATCCTGTTTTAAAACTTAAACTGAGCTCCTAAATTGTACAGGCAGTTCAGGAGAAGAATTAGGAATTTGTTTTGTTCTTTTTCCTAGCTCTGGTTTTCATTCTCTGCACGCCTACTCCTGCCCACAAATCCAAGGCTGCAGTCTTTCTCGCTAAAACATATTTCTGCCTACAGTGTACCCACTGGTTAATTTCTACAGCACTGATTCATCGTGACAGTCATATGCTTCCTGCAGGTGAACACCTCCAGGCAGGCACCTGGAGACACCTTTCTGTAATGATACATATGTTTCATGATGATGCTATGTATCACCCCCTTTTTTCAGGTGTAAGATGTGACAAATAGAATTCGGCTTCTAGTCTTACACCCTTAAGATATTTGTGCTTTTTTTAATGTTTCTTTTTATATGTGTCTTAGCAATCATTTTCAGTTTTTGTAACCTTCTCAATGTTCCTCCAGGTATTTTATTGTCCCTGCGGTTGTTTTATTCTTCTAGTTTGTAATAAGGTAATATGTTGTTCTGGTAATATGTTAGTCAAAGATGATTTCTTTGGGGCCATATAAATGAAGTAAGTAACTGTGAAAACTGCAGTGAAAAATATCGAAGTTACGGGAAGAAAACTTTAACCAAGAAGAAATAAACTGGTTGGGTTTAGAGCTGACTAAATTTATGCAAGTAGAGTATGTGTTTCAGTTTCCCTTTTTCTGTGGCTTCTTCATTCTTTTCTCCTTACTTGCACCATCTCTTAACTTCTCAGAAGCTCTGTATGTTCATGTTTCCCAATTTCTAGTTAGGAAGAAAGCCCCCCATGGAGGACACATGTGGGGTATCTGCCATGCTCACTCTGTCTGTGCCTGTCTTTTTTTTTTTTAAGATTTTATTTATGCATACAATGCTGAGGTACAGGCCAGAGGTGTGTGGCGGGGGGCGGGGCAAGAGGGTTCACCAGAGACAGAGCAGGGAGCAGAACAGGCAGAAATACACCGAAATACACTGCCAGTGGGCCAGGCAGGAGAGGTCTGCCTCGCCTGGCATCGAACTCTTGGCGCAGCTGCCAACAGCTCTGCAGCGCCGCGCCTAACCCGTTGGTTGTGCCACCAAGGAGGCCCTGTGCCTGTCTTTTAAACCTGACTCCTTCATTCCTGGTAGCCATTTTTATTTTAGATGACTCATCCACAGTCATAGTTGATTGGACCAGGAAACATTTGCTTTAAATTGCCAATCAGATCTTTCTTTGTCCCAAATTCTAAGTTATTTTAAAACTTCGTGTTTGATTTTAAACTGTTCCCCATCCTCTCATCATATATGAGGTTTGTGGCTCCAGTGACTTGTATGGACTTTGTGTGCTCCTGCATGTGAATGGTGGGTGTGGATGATGCACTGTTCTCTCATCTTCCATGATGCACCTCTCTAGCATGGGGAGAGGGAGGAAGGAAAGGTCAAAAATATCTCCTGAGGTGAGGCTATAGTCTGCACTATTATGAAACTCATTGTCTCTTAAGGTACATGGGTAGAGGCTCTTCATGGACTTGAGCCCAAACATTAGCAGGGGTAGGTCTTGGAGGGATCTGGTGTTTCCAAGTGTGGAGGCTTTCACCACATTCCTCTGTGACCAGAGTCGGTTGGCCCCATGCCTCAATTGTTCTTAACAAACCTGCAGCTTCCAATATTATATATCTTCTGTCCCAACTCTGGGGACTAGGAGGAGGTGAGCAGATTACTGCTCTTTACTTCTGAGAAACTGGGAGTTTGAAGGGTTATTCATTGGCCTCTCACCCTCTGATCACTCTGTTACACCGTTGGCCCCAATGGTGAGGCAGATTTGAGGTTTTCCTTCAGTATCCTTGCCAGTTGACCTTACAATAAAGTTCTTTCTTTTCTCAAAGGCCAGTGCCATGGTTTTGGCTTCCATACACATCAGGCAGCGATCACTCTCTTACACCAATGGCCTCAATATTGAGAATATCTCTCAGTATTCGTTCCCCCCATGGAGCTCAAGGTAGAACAGCAAGACGTGTGCTCACTAGTCATGTAATCAGTGACTGAAGCTAAGATTTTTCTCTCAGATATCTACCAACTGGGAGTGCTTATCCTGAGTCCTCCTTCTCAACTTTGGAGAGGAGGCCAATCCAGAAGCCAGAGTATCTTAACAAAATTTGTTTTTTCCCTCAAAAAGGAAAAAGTCTTCCTCTCAGACTTTTCATAATAGAACCTGGCAAACCAGTCCAGCCTTTCCTGTCCCTGGGAATAGAGGAGCCTCTAGTTAGCAATTAGTCCCTCCTTATTTAGCTTAGACAGTGTTATAACTTTTTCTCTAATAGTTCTAACCCTGCTTTGATCTCTGTGCTATTCTGATAGTGTGAGAGACCAGACTATCTCTCAACCAGAAACTCATACCATCTGACTACAATATCTCAAAGAGATTTCTGCTACTTGCAACCAGAATCCCAGCTATAATGCCATCAAATAAATTAATTCTTATTCATACATTTACAGCTTTTCCCAATAATATGCATTTGAAAAGACTGTTGCCTGAAGAAGTCATGCATGTCTCAAAGGAATGACTCTTCCTGGTATTTTACAAATGCTGCCATGTTAATGTTACCAAGCAATGGGATCACTGCCTGATGTGTATGGAAGCCAAAACCATGGCACTGGCCTTTGAGAAAAGAAAGAACTTTATTGCAAGGTCAACTGGCAAGGACACAGAAGAAAAACCTCAAATCTGCCCCACCAGCCTGAAGTGGACAGGAACATTTAGGGATTATGGTTTGGGTTAGGAACAAAGAAGTATGGAGAGAGGAAAATTATGATAGGTTAGTCCCAATTCAGTCCATAAATAGAGATTTTTTTTTTTTGCCCTATTGTCCTTGTACCCTTCACTTTTGAAGACTCCTCAAATTTTCCTTCCAGTGCTTTTGGTTCTGTTTGGGTTCATCTTTGGTTCCCTCTAGTGAAGAGGTTGTTTAAGGGCAAGGTGTCACTAATCTGTACATGCATAACTTGCAGTTTAGCTCTGCTGTGCCTATGGAAAATAAATCTTAAAAGGCATGTTAGGTAAGTTGAATAATGACAGTTTGCTGTGTGGTCAACAATCTGAGGGAAAATTGACCTCGGTTTCATTAGTAACTTAGGTGGGGCCCACTCTCTAGAGAAAAGTGACAGTTTTGTGATTTTTGTCCAGCAGAGTTCAACAAGTGCCATTTAGGAACAGGCAGTATACAGTTGGACTGCTCCAAGGTTTAGGTTTTTTAGGGAGCACATGGCACTGAAGAGAATGAAGAAATAAAGGTACTGGCAGGAATTTGGTTAAAGTGATGACTGTGAGGCCCAGGTGGTAGAGTATTGAGTAGTTCTCCATCTTGGATGCTCATTGGAATGACTTGTGGAGCCTTTCAAAGACTTGATGGTTGAGTCCCTCCTCCAGAGCATCTGATGTCCTTGATTAAGGTGGCTTTGTCATCCTGGATTGCAAAACCTCCCCAGGTGATTCTAATATTTAGCTAAGGTTACAAAAACACTATTGTATATAAGGGAAAGAAATGGAATTAGATAAGTGTTAATAGAACAAAAAGAGAATGAAAGACCAGGGTATTGGAGATCCCAAATATAGTAGTACTGATGGAAACATGGATTGGAAGGAGGTTGTTCTAAGAGTAGATATCAGAATTAGGTAAGTAGTTTCAGTTGTGGTGTAGAGTGAGTCTCCTGAAATGAACTGGAAGGGAGGCAAAGTGGCTGGTAGAAGGGGCTGCAAACTGTGTTGCATTCGTGTGTGATTGCAGTTTGGGGAGATGATGGCTGGAGGCTGAGGTTGCAGGGAAAGAGCCAGTATGGAGTTGTTCAAGCCCTCACTGACTGTTGTGGAGGGATCTGGGCAGAAAATTGAAAAAAATAAGGGTGAGAAGAGGGTGGCTGGTTGGATGGTATGAGCTTCAAAGAAAGAGGCTTTTCAGAGGGCTGAAAGAGTGGTGGTTGTTAGATTGCAGTGGAGAGTTTAGAGGAGCTCTACCTACCTCCTGCCACTGTGGGGTTTTGGAAATAGTAGGGAAATGATCCATCTACCATTAGACACTGTGGCAAGTCCTGGAAAGGAGCAGAACTAGATAGACCACGTCACTCCTCAGTTCCTTAAAGGAGCATCTGGGTGGTGTAACTTTGTATCTATGACAAGAAGCAATTGGAAGGTTTTGAGCCGAATCACCCAGGATACTCTACGAGAACAGACCCAAGGGAGGGCAGGCAGGATCATGGAGACTTGGTAAAGAAAAGTATCGTGTGATAGTATACGTGGGCGATGATGGTGGGTTGGTCCAGAGAGATAATGGTAGGAAGGTGAAAAATCAGACTTTGGTAATAATTTGAAGATAGATCTGATGGGCTTTGTTGATGAATTAAAAGTGGGTATGAGAGAAAGAGGGCCATCAGGGATTCCAAGATTTTGGCATAAACAACTAGAAGTTTGGAGCTGCCATTTTCTGGACGATACCTTGGGAGCAGCAAGTTTAGGTGGACAAAAGGAGATCAGGATCTTGTGTTCAGAGTGAAGCTGGGTGCCTCTAGAGTGTGGAGGGTTCTGAGAAATATTTTAATGGTACCTGTCTATATAAACAACATGCTTTTAAAATGTGTTTGATTAAAAACTCTTTTTGATTAAAAATGTTTTTGAAAATGTGCAGGCCCATGTGAGGTAAAGTGATCTGTAAATGGGGATTTATAACAATGGGCTGAGAGAGATACTTTTGTATTTGTTATCCAATAAGTGCATGTGGAGATCACCAGTTTCTAGACACCATCTCTCCCTATTGACAAACAGGGACCATCTCTTCTTGTTCATTATTGTCAAATGTGCTGCTGTCATATCTTCTGCTGAGAGAAAAAGATAACAGTGCTTTTATTTACTCAGTGCTGTGGTTCTTTGGAAACTGTTTGCATTAAAACAATATGGATACTGTTTCTGCAGCTCCATTAATTTATGCAAGTTATGTCTGTACTCCTGAGGCTACATCATCCATGGTGTGCCCTATAAACACTGGCTTCCAGCAACTTTCAGAGATGGTTACTGTGCTTCGTGGATGATGACCACTGTACATGTCTTACCCAGAATGTGTGGGAACATGTGAATAGTGATTCATTTTATGATAAATTCCTCTTAAATTTACCTTTGGGAGTTTTAGAGTATAAATGTAATGGAGTACATCTTCCAACCATGTTGTTAGGCCATAAGTGTTGCCTTCTTGGAAGGTGATCTCTTTCATGTTGACTGCACGTTTGCCTTCCACATACCTCTATCAATAGGCAGAACTAGAAGAGAGGTCCCATTCATTCAAAGACTTCCATCCCTCATCTGGTATGATTTATTACCAGCCCAGGAGACCAGGGCAGCACGCTAACAGGCCAGAGGACATTAGTCAGAATACCCTGTTGACATTGTGGAGCAATGTCTGGAACACTCTCAGAAGAGGCATTGTCACCCCTGAGGGGGGACTCACATGTATAGCAGAACCTATGAAGGGAGGTGGTGACCACTGGGTGGCAGTGAGGCTGCTGGTGACGGTAGGGAGTGTCCATGTCTGGGGGAAGGACACACAGGATGAAGGACACTCTTTGCCACCCCACTGCCCTTGAGTGCTGTGGACCTCGGGCAGCGCTGAGATCATAATCTCCATGGGGAGAGCCAATGCTGGGGCCCTCAGAAGTCACTCAAGGCCCAGCACCCTGAACTTGCCCTGACTTGACTCATACAAAATCACAGTGTCAGTCCTATTCTGCGTAGGCAAATTTACCAGATTCCAGGTCAGAAACACTACACTGGTGCCCTGTTACACTCCCAGAACCAGGGCCAGTATTAGTCCTGGGGCTCCTTGGGCTATTTGGTTGACTCGAGTAGTAGGGTAGAAGTGGGGGACATGGGAAAGGGTATAGATGATCCTTGGGCACCAGAGGGAAGAAACTAGGGTTGGTTTTGTGCAGACCTGTCCAGACTTGACAGGCAAGTCTCTTCCCCCGGCATGGCCACTACCACTCCTAGTTACCAGGGAGGACCACGCCGATTCTTGCCTGGATAAACCCAGGATGGGGCACAGGGCCTGCAGCTTTAAAGATTGGACTGATGCCAACATTGATGGCAGTGACCTCATTGAATTCTTGGGATTGGTCCACGCTGAAAATGGCTTTACGGGAGGAAAACTCTGAGGCTTATATCTCTAAAACTCCACTACCTCATTATCAAATGTGAGAAGACATTTGATCAATGAAGAAATCTAAACAAAAATTACCCTTTGATTGTGCCTAGATCTTCCACAGTTTATGAAATCCTGCAAAGAACTGAGTTCTGAAAGTGGCAACAGTTTATAATATAAAAAACCAGACACATCTCCCTAGGAGGCAGTACCTGTGGGGAGGATTGACATTTTCATTTCTCATTTCCAGGTGAAGTCTAGGCTAATACCACTTCCCTGCCCTCTCAGCAGTGTTATTTGTTTTGGTTTGCTGTCTATTTAGCCAGGGGACTAATTAACAATTAAACCTGTTGGAAACATACCACCAAGTGACACTCAGTAAATATTTGTTGACAATGATGAGGCTACTGCTTTTCTACACCGTCCAATTAGAAACATAAAATGTGGAGTTTTACAGTAAGTATGAGAGATTTGTCATCTTACAGATGAGAAATTTGAAGATCAGAAAAGGGATATGATTTGTTTGATGTTGCACAGTGATGTTGGGGGAAAGCTAGGACTCCTGATTCAGTCTATCCATTGCTTTTTCTGCTACATTGCGCTAGTGTTTTTGAGAACTGGCTGAATTCCGCTGAACCAATTCATATGTTGAGACATTAACCTTTCCAAAGAACAGTAAAATCTCATTAAGTCAAAATAATTGGAAGGATGGCCAGGCTGAATTTGGGGAAAAGTTTGAACTGTTTTCAAAGATATTTAGCTTTTTCCTTTCAAGGCCATGTAGTAAATTGGGACAAATAACCACAAAATGGGCCAAGTAGAGGTCTCACTGAACCTTCTTGAGGAACAAATAAAAATAAATGGTACATTAATGGTTTGCATATAAGTAATGACTACTAAAAATATTTTAGGTATTTGGGAAAATCAGTTTTTGATAAAAGTTGACTAAATGTTTCCATTGAAAACTCACTTATTGTAAAAATTTACATAAGGAAATTTACAAACATTTCAGTTAGACCATGTGTTAAAATTGTCCTTTCATTTAGTGGCATATAAATTGACTTGTTTTGTTTTTGCTGTATGTCATGATTTCTGTAGCTCACAGCAGCACAAATGATGACATCTGTCTCTCTCACTTTATATTCCCTTAATTTTTCATCTACTCATGGTCAACAAAATGCCTCCAGCTGCTAGGAAACTGAAAGCATTCTCTGGTTCTTTCTTTTCCCTCACCACATACCCACCAATTTTTGACAAATGACCCAACCCTTCCAGTCACCACCTGAGAGAAGTCTTTGTATCGGACTGCCTTCACTCATTTTCTCTTCAAACACTGAACATTCATTTGTTCCTAAGGGTGTTTAGAAATGCTGGGTCATGTTATCTCTGTTTATCACATGCCAGGTATACTACTCCTCAAGCAGTTTATTGAGTTCCTTTATTTTTCTCATTAATTAAATGGACTTCTTCCTCAGCTGTGTAAGAATCAGTGTCATATACCTGGCAACTAACACAGGGAAGGTTCCAGACTGGCCAAGGGGATGTTACTGACTGACAGGGAGGGCTTTTTTGGGGGGTAAGAAGGCGGAAATATCTGTGCAATGCCCTCAAACAACCATTGTGTTCAAAACGGGGAGAGGGGGAATGGGGGTTTGGTTAGAGACATCAAGTTTTCCTTGTTGGTGAGTTATTCTGGATATGATTTAAAGGTCCATGTATCTTAGGAAAAACCTGACCAAAACAAAAAATGAGGGCTACAGATATTTCTGTCAATTAATATTACAGTTTATTCTGGTGAAATGGCTTAATATTCAGAACAGCAGTTGCTGAGGCAATCCCTGCTGGTGACCTGCTGCCCCCTTCTGGATGAGTTTGGAACTGAAACTTTGATCTCTTCATGTCTCCTTCTATCTCCATTGACTTGTTTGTGTACCCAAACTTGCTTTTTGCTACAGTGTGAAATATTAGACCACAGACTGCAGAAAGTTTATAGAATAAGTTTATGTTGACTTCCATCAACACCAGGATCTTTCTTTCCTCACTCGAGGATGAACTCCTTAGTTTGTGAACCCTCTGTCCTGGTTTCAATCTCCTACCAAGAATCCAAGCTAAAGCAGTCTTTCTTGGCAGGCTTGGGCTAACTAGCCAGAAGTCCTTTCTGACTTGGCATCTTGCCTTAGTAATGTTATCCTTAAAAGGGAGAGTTTGGATTCTTAACCTCTAAGATCCCTCTGGCTCCGACCCTGTATATTTACCACCAAGAAATGGCTATTTAACAGGAATTTTTAGTATTAAATGAACCTTGCCTTCTAACGTGCAAGATTTCTGGTAACAAGATAAATGTACTTGGAGGGAGTTGATTTCAATTTTTTTTCATAATCAGTATGCCACTAGGAGGCAGTGTTGACATACAATTTAATTCAAGAACATGTTTGCTGCGTTTCCTTTTGAGGGAAATATTTTTTAAACCAAACAATGTAAGACTCAATAAAGGTTATGATGTTTTGTGTGGCAATAAAGTTCTGAAAATAATATTAAAGGGGCAGAAATCTTACACAGTAATAAAGAAGTCCAGTAAAAGCATCATTGAACCTGATTTGTGAGAAATGGTAGAGAGCAACTTTGTAAAAAAAAAATAATAATAGTGAGTGGAGTTCATTTTCCTCTTAGTTGACCTCAGTTATAAGCAGCCCCTGAGAGTTGTCCTGGTTTGGCTCTATTTCTGTGCATGGGGGTGATGGGGGTGGGGGGGATATGAAGTATATTACTAATTCTCTTAGTAAGAAAATTCTGGAAATTTCTTTTCCCTATAAGTACTGTTACTACCTCTTTTAAAACTCCAGCATACTGTGATTCCTCAAACTGCTAAACATGGCGCTTCCATACGACCCAGCAATACCACTTTTGGGAATCTACCCAAAGGACACAAAGACACTAATCCAAAAGGATACATGCACCTGTATGTTCATTGCAGCACTGTTTACAATAGCAAAGGTATGGAAGCAACCCAGATGTCCAGAAATAGATGATTGGATCAGGAAAATATGGTCCGTATACACAATGGAATATTATTCAGCATTCAAAGAAGATAAACACATGCAATTTGCAGCAATTTGGATGGAATTAGAGGGGATCATACTCAGCGAAACAAGCCAGAAAGAAAAAGAAACATATCGAATGGTTTCACTTATAACAAGACTATAGGGAAACCCAATAGGAGAGAGACACTTGGGGGCGTGGGGGGAGGGGGAGGACCAAGTAGAAAAGGGCACAAGGGACCACGGAGATGGGTCACGGATGAATTGGTGGTGGGTTACCCAAGGGAAATACAAAATGTAAAAGATATAAATAACAATAAAAATATATTTAAAAAAAACAACTCCAGCATACTGGTGAAGTTGGTAGGTAGTAATATTTTTTTAATAGATAGGTGAACTGAAGTATAGAGATTTCATATAGGACGTGGTTATAGTATGAAAATAAGAATTAAATACAACTAAGATAGTCTTATTGCTCTTCATTTTTATTTATTTTATCTTTTATTTATTTTATTTATTTTATTGCTCTTCTTTTAGCTGAAAAATTACCATTTCAAAACAGCTAAACCAAAATCTGAGAATGTTTAAAAAGCAGTATGAACTCTTTTCTACTAAGTTCAGAGCTGCCAGTTTATTCTTGCATTTTCGGGCTTGAGTTCTTAAAGGACAGTAGGTATTAGCTGTTAGTCTAAGAAACCTAGATAGAGTTTGGAGAATCTCTTTTTTATTATACATTTTTTTCAAAGCTACCAAATTAACATATATTTACTGCTCAGTTTCACCAGTGGGAGGCATTTAGGTGGGTACAATTTTGAGCAGGATGTAGAAGGCCTACATACTAATATATGCTCACCTACCTCTGTTGGTCTGTGTGTTTCTTAGTGAAAAATGGATCAAGAAAGAAAACAACTGTGGAACTCTGAGTGCTGGACTCTGGCCTTGGATACTTATGGATTGGGTCCTATCTTATTTTCTAAGAATAAACTTAAAAAAGTGTCCCAGGGCCATACTTTTCAAACTGTGAGTCAAAGCCCATTAATGGTTCACAAAATCAATTTGAAATGTCACAACTAGCATGTTTTAATAATAAAATAGGAATGGGAAAGAATGGAATAGAAGATACCAGAGATATGAGAATGGATCACAATTTTATTTCACAGGTTGGGTGACAGTGTGCTTTACTGGGTCATTTATATGAATTGTGTTTCTTACTAAAGGTCATGTTCAAAAGAGTTTGGAAGTTGCTTTCCCATAGCATTTTATCTGTCCTTGTCCAGGTGCTGAGTCATTTTTTATCAGTTCATTTCTCATCCTCCTTGAAGTGGGATTAATGAAAGAATTACTTTTCCTCAGTCACAGAGATTTCCTTAATACCTTATATATGATGGGTGCTAAGTAAACCTGCTTAAGACTTTTTATTTTGCTTCTAAACCTCTAATACATACTATCGAAGTTGTCAAGTATTACTTGTAATTCTGTTTTGTACAGCTAGTATCATTTTTATGTGTAGGCTGACATTAAAACAAGCATTGCTGTTTAACCATCTTAGTTTTAGAAACTATGGCCCAAGCATAGAGGAATTCAGTGTAAATAGGTTCCACTGAGGTTACTGTGAAGATTTGAATTTTTGCTTCTCAAAGAGCTGTTTCAGCTGCTGCTCAGTAGTGGCTTCTTTCTGCTGCATCAACTCAGCTGTTCCTTTGGTCACTCCCCAGGCATCTGGCTTTGACATTGAAGGGTTGTATGGCCTGCCGGAGGCTATCCTAAGATTCTGCCAGTATTCCTTCCTGGCCCTGTGTTAACAAAACAAACATTAGACCTTTCCTTGAGTGTGGGTCTCCAGGCCACTGAGCTTGAATATCTCTGTGGAGGCATCTTTGGACTCTTGAAAGTATGTCCACTAATACACATTTGTAAATTTTGGGTAAAACTGTTTCCTTTTCTAGAATCTGTAGGTCTAAAATTAATGTGAATTTCTTATGATAATATATGCATAGTGATCAAGAGATAAGAATTTAGAATAAGGACATTTACTTCTCCATCCTCACTGGAACTGCCCACATGAGACACATTTGCTGCTGCCCCCCCAAGCCCAGTATTGCTTCTGTAGCTCTAACTCTGTGGATCCTGCATCTCTCTCCTTTCTAATTCTATTGTCTCCTCCTAGCTCAGGGCCTCATCGTATCTGTTATCTATTCTAGCAAAGGCTTCCTTACAGGTGCCCCTGTATCAAGGCTTATATAAAAACTTGCTAACTTGCAAATATGACTTTGTCCTGGACCACTTGAAGCTCTCTAGGATCCTCACTGCCTTTGGGAGGAAGTCACAGATAGCTCATTAGCACAATTAAAAAGGCATCCTGCTATTCCTGACAGGTGTCTTCTATCAAAGTCTTTCGCCATTATTCCCAGGCTTCCAGTTTCTTAACCAATTTCTTTTTTTTTTTTTTTTTTTTTTAAAGATTTATTTTTTATTTTTACATACAAGCTGGGGTACAGGCCAGAGGCATGGGGCGGCAAGAGGGTTCACCAGAGACAGAGTGGGTAGCAGAACAGGCAGATCAGAAATACACTGCTGAGGGGAGCAGCGGGCGAGGCAGGAGAGGTCTGCCCCACCATGTGGGATTCTCCCCGGCCGGGCGTCGAACTCGCATCGCCGCTGCCGACAGCTCCACAGCGCAGCGCTTAACCACTGCGCCACCAAGGAGGCCCATTTAACCAATTTCTTAACACCATTCTTTTTCCTCCTCTCTTGTGCTTTTCTGTAGCCTGTTCCCTTGTCTGAAAATGTACTTCATCCTTCAAAGTTCCGTTTCAGCCTCATCTCACTTAGAAATCTCTCACTAACTCCCCTCTCTCTTTTGCACGATAAGCCATTAGCTCAGAGCCCTCAACCCCAGTGCATATCTTTATCCTTGAACTTACTATACTAACTTGAACTTTCTTGTTTACCTCTCTGCCTACTAAACTGGCAAATCCTTGGGAACAGTGCTGTGTTTGTCTAGCTTGCTACCTCAGTGTCCACAAATGTCTGACATAATTGTGCTCAATGTTGGATAAACACTGGAACTGCTCTTTCTGTTTGGGGTGCTCACCCTTCATTCCCTTTTCTATCTTGTGGAAGCCTACTTAGTCCTTCAAAACCCAGCCAAAAAACCCTTTCTTTTAAAATATCAATTAGGCAGAGTTGGTTAGTCTTCATTGTTAACTATTTTTAAATCCATGCCTCTACAAAAGCAGTAACCACAGCATCCCTTTTCCTCCATCGACAGAGAGCCGCTAAGCCAGGAACCACAGATTTTCCTTTCTTTATCCCCAGTGCTGTGCACATTGTCTGACTCCCCACCCCCCTCAAAAAAAAAATCTGTTTATTGCTCATCTCCACCAGTGCAATGTAAGCTCTGAGGGCAAAGACCTTTTCTATCTTAACACAGTATTCCCGGTCTCAAGAATCATGCTTGGCATAAAACAGGCACTGAATTAATATTTTTTATACTTAGATCTTAACCAGTTAATTCAATGTTAATATCCATCATATGAATGGTGCTTTCCTAGAGCAAGAAATCACATTCCATTGTAACTTGCACAATTTATAGTCTATATTCTTAAGGCCTTCTCCATAAATCAATTCATATGGCTGTTTTATAGACATCTCAGTGAGATGTTTAAGGAGAACAACCAATTCTTTGTTATCACACAGCAAATTAGCTGCACCCTTTATAATGACCTCACTTGAACTTGAAATATTCATAATCTACATGAGTTTGGTTTGGCATATTTGGTGTAAAGGCTTACCTGGCTCTAATCCATGGTTTGGTATGCATGTCCAAACCACTTCCCCAGCTGCCATGTTTTTCTGAAGCTGGTGGCAAAAATCCCCTTTCAGGGGCCAGCTCCTCTGCAATAGCCCTGATGTGGTAGGGCTCAAATCCACAGCACCCACCAATAAACCTGACCCCCAGGTTGTAGGCCTCTCTGGCATATTTTTGAATATCCCATCTGGTTGCAACTCTGGGTTCCAATCCTGTAAGATAAATGGCATTTTGTCTGAATCCATTTTTTAAAAATATTCAAGAGAAGCAGTTCTAATAGGTATATAATTTCAGTGAATGAATTAAGTTGCCAATATTCAATTTTCAACTTTCATAAACTGTCAACTACTTTGTGTTTATCCTGTTTTAAATGTCATGAAACCAGTTTCAACACGGTTACTCATGATACCTACCCACTGATGTTCTCACCCTCATGTACATTAGATCAGGTTGGTCTGTGAATATGGCAGAAGGTAGTTTTGTGACTTTGGAGGCTAGGTCATAAAGGACATTATGGTTTCCTCCTTGTTCTCTCTCAGAACACTCATTTAGCGCCATGATGTGAGAACACTTAAGTATTACAATGGAAAGGCTATGAGCTGAGGAACTGAGACTTCCAGTTAATAGACAGCAAAAGGTGAAATTCCAACACCCAAATAAGAGAGCATGACAGGAAATCCCCTAGCCTCCATCAAGTCTTCAGCTCCAACCAGTATCTGAGCTGTAACATCTTAAGATACCAGAGGAAGAATTACCCAGATAAGCTGCTCCCAAATTCATGAACCACAGAAACCATGAAATTTAAATGTTTGTAATTTAATTTTTATTACTTACTACGTTTTATAGTGATTTGTTCTACAGCAATAAGTTACAACAAATCTTTGCCATTCTCCTTTCATGGTTATCCTAGAGTCATTATTTTTTAAATATCTTATTTCTCAGAGGATTCCTATAGAATATAGGATGTAGTAAAAGAAGCTGAGATTGGAATAGGGGGCTGACCATGCTTTGGCCCTGCTGACTTCTCTGGCATGATTTTCAAGATAGACTCACCCTTGCTTCCCAAAAATGCTTTATCCTTCTGCCTAGACTGCAAGTATGCCCTCACTTCATCTACTTGGTTTCTTCATTCAAATTTGTTGTACAGTAACCCAAGGATGCTATCTTCCCCCAACCCCAAACTCGGCAATATCTGAGAAATGTTCAAAATAGGAGAAAAGAATCTTGGAGATAACCTGCTCTAATATTCTTAATTTTTGAAAGAGAAAATCAAGATCTTGAGGAAGTAAAGTATTTTGCTAAGGACACACAAGTCAACAAATCAAAGTCAGCTGGAACCAAAACCAAAATCTTCACTGATTCCCACCTACAAGGGCAATTTTTGGGGGGGATGGGGACTATGACTAATTGGTTGTCTATCTAGATTTTGATTCACCCTTGACTTTACATTTAAGCTCAGTTTTTTGCTTGTGGTCCCATATTTTCCTTCAACTGCTATCTAATATTAGTGGGAAAATATCTAATATTAGCAGGGAAAGAACTGGGGGCAAGAAATAAAGAGATATGCAGCTATTTCTTTACTATGATAAACTACTATGACTATAGATTTGAAATTTATCAAACATGAAGACACTGAGACAAATTATAAAACATCTGTCTTACCAAAGGGGAATTCTGGAAGATCAATAAATCCCTGTTTGCTGCAGTCAGGGGTATGGTAGGCCAAGGGCTGAGCCATCAGGTGGGCTTTCAACCTGGCAGCCTCCAAACCTTCTTTCATGAGCTTCACTGTTTGCAAACTAATTGTGGGGTCAAAGTGGCAGTTCACACCGATGATGGAAGCTCCTGCAAATAGGAAGAACATTTTAGCTTTAGGGATTTTACCAGGTACCAGTAGACTTAACTCTTCTCTCTTAATCAGGGAGGTTTTATTTATAATGGTGAACTGGAAGTACAATATTTGGTCCTCACTCCCTGAAAACCTATCTTACTATTGAGCAAGAATGATTACTAACAGGCAGCAAGTGCTTTCTGTGAAAAGTGCTTTGACGAGTCTGGTATAATTGAAGTGTCATTTATGTACATTTGACTGTCCATCTTTTTTATTAAAAAAATCATTATTAGAGTTTTTTTAACTTCAAGTTTTAGTAGTCAATTTTTCAATCTTTGACAGTATATTGCAAGCACACTAATTTTTCAATACTCCCAGCTGCTAGATTGTACCTGTGGTTACCATACTACTCATTGGAGGAATAAATCAATATTCCCTTTCATCAGGTCAATTTAATAATATCACTGACTTTCTTGGGCACAACAGCAGAATGTAATTTAGGAAAAAGTTTTTTTGTAACATGTTTTCTGGAGGGATTTTGTATTTGGGATTTGTAATTAGGAAAAAAAGCTCAAAAGTCCTTTGACTTTAGCTAATAGAAGTGGCCAACAATCTATTACTCATTTTGACAAGCTTCTCATTTACATTTTAGCCTCCCTGGACTCACAACTACATGGGATTGTTGCAAAGATTTTTTTTTTCTGTAGAATTTGTTGTTTGTCCTTATTAAATCAAACAAAAATTTACAAAAAAAAACTTTCTTCATATTCTTTATGTTCTTAATCTGGACAAATTATGATTGATTATTGCAGTCATTGTACTAATTTTGGAGGTTCCTTTCTCCAGAAGATTAAAGAGACAGTATGACTTCAGAATTCTTATACTCCACCCTCTCAAAATAGAAGGAATTCCCAAATAGAACTTATCTCTATTTTAATTGTGGTTGTACACACACAACATATTTCTGTATATACCCACTTATTTATTTACATATGCAATTTGACATTTGTGTGCAGTTTAATTCAATTTTGTGCAACCATCACTGTTTATTTCCAGAACTTCTATCACTCCAGAGAGAAACTCTGTGCCTACTAGACACTAACTCCCTATTTCTACTTCCTTTAGCCCCTGGAAGTATGTTTCCTGTCTCTGTTGATTTGCTTATTTTAGATATTTTGTGTAAGTGAAATAATGTAAGATTTGTCCTTTTGTGACTGACCTATTTCACTTAGTATCATGTTTTTAAGGTTCACCCTAGTTAAAGCATTGTATCAGAACTTCATTCCTATATATGGCTGAATAATATTCCATTGTATGGACATACCACATTTGTCTATTCATCCATCATTTGGACACTTGAGTTGTTTCCACTTTCAAATATGACTTTTTTAATGAACTCATGGCCTAAAATTTTGTAGTTGGATATAAAGATATCAAGAATATGACAGGAGAGATTCTTTCTAGCTATTGAGAGTGACATCAATATCCAGATTCCAGGAGCCACAGAGCTGATGTTACAAGCCATGATATCCATAGTCCTCAGTGGGCTGGGTTTGCAGTTTGCTTTTCATGCATGCTTCAATCAGGAGCCCCATCATTCCTCTAAATCAGCTTTTGTTAAGAGCACCAGTGATTTCAATCTTGCCAAATCTAGTTGTTGTTTCTCTGTTTTCATCTTACTCAACATCCCAGCAGCATTTAACCCTGTACCCATTCTCTCCTTCATCAACACCCCCTTCTTGGCATCTGAGAACTTCTATATTTTTGAGTGTTTCTTCTGTCTCCCAGGCTGCTTTTTTTTTATTGCATGCTGATCTCTCACCAAGGCTGAACCCCTCAATCCCACAGTGTCCCAGGATCCCACTAAGCCATCTTCCCTTTTTCATTTATAGTTCCTTTTCAGTCCCAGGGCTTTCATTACCATCTGTATCTAGAACTCTCCCAAACTTCTCTAACTCTGACCTTTCATTTGAGTTTCAGACTTGTATATCCAACAGCTTCCTTAATATCTTCATTTGGATCTTGACTACGTTTTTCTTTCTTTTCTTCCTTTTTTTTTGCACACTCTGCTGCCAAAGTTTCTCCTTTCTTGCTTGGTATCATTACATTAATGAATTAATTATATTTTCTCTGTTTATTGGATGTTAATTAGGTATAAAAGTCCTTATAAGATTTTATAGAGAAATATAAACATAGAATATAGTCCTTGACACCAATTTAGCACAAGGCTTCCCAAGATTTACTTCATGAAAATAAGGTACTATGGTCAATTAAGTTAGGCACTATCTAGTCACTGTATCTCCTTCTTGGTAACTGTTAATATATATGAATAGATCAGGTTCTGAGAAGTTCTGTGGCAGAGAGATTGGCCTGACTTATCTTAACACAGTATTTTCTAAATGTATTTGACTACAGAATCCTGTTGCCAACCTCACAGATTGGAAAATGCCCTCTAAAGATATCCAGATATGTAGTATAAATAGAAAGTGTCACAGTTGCTGAGAGGAGGGATTGATCACTTGGGATAGTGATGATTATGTAAGGGTACATAGAGGTAGAATCTGAACTAACATTGGAAGATGTACTAGATTTATTAGACAGCTATTGATTAGGGACCTATAATTTGCTAGGTGCTGTGCTAACTATAGGGTTCCTAGTGTTGAGCCAAACAGATATAGTCTCTGCTCCCAAAGACTTTATAAACTAGTTAGAGTCAGACATTAAAATGATAAACAAATGAGATAAATGGGGAGTTATGTGAAGGATATAAAGAGGGTACAGTGATATCAAACACTATGACCACCAACTCTGAGCAGAATGATGAGAAAGACTAGATGCAGGCCAAGAATCCCTGCCAATTAACATGGGGGTGATGAAGGCTTCCTTTGATATTTTTAAAATAACTTAACTTGCTTCTGCTCCCATTGTTATATTTTAAGTCCAAAATTAGGATTCTATAACTTCACTCCTAAATCTAAATAATTGTTTTTATTAGTGATAAATATGAAGGGACTTTCACGGCATATCAGGAGTTGCATAAAAATCAGAAATTAAACAAGTAACCAATCAAAATCTCTCTATTTCACAGACAAGTCAGACTTTCTGATACTGAACTATTCCTTGGCATCACAATAAGGCAGCTTTGAAAACAGATTGCAGGTTTTCCCTAATTGAAATGAAACCCAAAATCAAGAATGAAACCTATATAAAAAGATAAATTAGGTGGGCAGTATTTCATATCAAGGAATTTCTTGATTTATTACACCAATTACAAAAAGACAAAGCATACCAGTAATTTATGAGACTGGAAAAAATTTTGGCAAAGAAGGCAAATAACTTAAAACTAAGTTTAAAGACTTCTACTTGACATAAATTTAAAACAAAACACATTTCTTCCTAATGCTCTTTTAGATTTACCAAAATTCTTTTCATTTCAAAGTGTCAAACCTCTGGTATAAGTCTGCTTCACCCTTTAAAATAGCTGGTATGTGTATGTTTTAAACATTTTTTGCTTTGGGACTCAATAATAATATCAATAATACTAAAAAGATAAGTGAATGGTTTTCCTTTTTAACAAAAGTAGTACATACTGATTTATGGATGGACATGCATTCGTGTATTATTTTAAAAGCCTCTCTAATTGCAAACTGATCAAAACCCATCATCACCTGCTTTAACCAGGCGAACCGCACACTCTCCAGGGGACACTCCATGCAGATCTCCCTCTGGGCCAATGCACATGGTCGCTGCCACTGGTTTCCCGGATGCTTTCAAGGCTTCAACTGCCCACACAGCTTCTTCAACATGTTCAAAATACTGAAATAAGACAGAGGCGATGTGCTTTTAAGCTTGTTTCTCCCCAAATAATTTGAAAACTTATTCTATTCTTCATAATTTAATTATCAGCAGATGAGCATTTTTCAAACTCTGAGTTGTGATACGCATTTTTGAAACAGAATAGGATGGTGATTTCTAACTGATTTGTAGGTAGGAAGTTCAAAGAACCACTGTGCTAGATTAAATCAAATTTAGTAAGAGCTCTAACTTGTAAGAAAGAGTTCAAAACTAAACATTACTCTTGCTAGTCAAGGTTAGCACCTAGTCTCACATGGTTTTCATAACTTCAAAGCAGAGGAAGTGTATTGAGTGTACTTCTCTTTGGTCATATCTTTGTTTACCTCTGCAATCAAGAAGTCCACGTTCTTCTTCATAAAAACCTCTAACTGTTGCTGAAATACTTTTTTAACTTCAGTTTCACTCTTGCAGCTAAGATATGAAGGTGTCTGACTCACTCCTCCTGCCACCAAAGCGTCTCCTTCATCAGCCACTTGTCGGGCAATGTCACAAGCAGCTTCATTGACTTTCTGTCCCTAAAATGGGTGAATATAGAAAATATCTACAGTTTCATGTGAAGGTAAAACAAACTTACTACTCACGTGCCCATATATCCATTGCGTGATTCCAGTGGTGATTTTATTCCAGAAAATAACAGTGATGGAATAGTTCAGTGTTTACCAAGGTCAGCAATTTGCAGTAACACTAATAATAGTGATGAAAGCAATGAATCCAATAATTGTGGTGTCTAGGATATTACATTAAACCAAAGATCTGTGAGAGGGTCTTGCATAAAGGGTCTTGTATAAAAGGATCTGGTACCTGCCAATTCCTGAGTTGCACTTAGAAGAATACATAGCAAATAGTGGCAATGATAATGATTTGCTTTTATGATTAATTAGTTTAATAAAATTCAATTAAAATAATTACAGAATTTTTGATTTTTTTATAATTATGTATTTTCTCAATTAACAGACACATATATCACAAGGAAGATATTGTCTAATTAGGCATTAAAAATTGACACTTGTCCTAATTAAAAAAATAAAACCAGTACAGTAACTCACATAAACCTGTAAAAATTTAGAACTCCCTTTTTAGAGATGAAGAAGTTGCCAAGTTGATGAGATAAATAAATGAACGTCACATAGTTTCTTATAGTAAGTAGGAAAAGATTCCAGGTTCATTAATTCCTTAAATCTATACCTTGCCCCTACTCTTTGTCATACTTTATAATATTGGTAAAGATGTGGAGAAAAAAAAATTTCATGCATTGTTGCTAAGAATGTAAATTTGTATAGCCACTTTGGAAAACAGTATGGAGATTCCTCAAAAAATTGAAACTACCTCTATCATATAACCCATCCTATCATATAACCTATCAACTCAACTTCTGGCTATTTACCTAAAGAATAGGAAAACACTAATTTGAAAAGATGTATGTATCCCTATGTTCATTGCAGTTATTTACAATAGCCCAAATATGGAAATGACTCAAATAACTGATGATGACCAATGAATGAATAGAAAAGATGTGGTATATATATACAAAATGGAATACTATTCCGATATAAAAAGATGAAGTTTTTCCATGCAACAACATGGATGGACCTTAATGGGATTATGCCTAAGTGAAATCAATCAAAAGGAGAAAGACAAACCCCAAATGATTTTTGTGAACTATGAAGAAAAAAAATGAACAAACAAGACAAAACAAACACTTTGACTCTGAGAACAGATTGGTGGTTGCCAGAGGGGAAGATAATAGGGGCAGGAATAGTTAGAAGCAATTGATTTGTTGTTGGATGGAGATGGGAAATTTGGTGGTGGTGTGGTATGATATGTGCAGTTGCTGATCTAAGAAATTGTACCTGTATATTATTGAGTAAACTAAATTCACTCAATTAAAATTTTTTAAATCAACTATAAGGTAATAAGAATTTGTAAAGATGTACAGTCAGTAACTTAGCCAAGAGACTGAGAAAGTCATTAATTTGATTCTAATTTGATCTGTTTCATCAAATGTCTTTCTGTTAATTCAGAGGCTCCAGGAAAAACCTGAGTGTTATTCACGAATGTATCATTTCTGTATTATTTAAGCCAAAACCAAACTCTGGAGAAGCTCCACATTTTTCTCTATGAGAACTTTGGCAATGATAAATATGTCTACTATGTCCTCATAAAAGTTCTGTGTATGGTTTTACTCACTGATATCTTTTCTGCAACATAGTTTCCTCTGTTTTCTAGCTTGTCTTCACTGGCATAGAAGGTGAAGGTCTGCATGACATTCGATCCAGCTCTGAGGAACTCTCTATGAAGCTGGCGAACTGGAGGATTGAATGAGTAAAGGTATTAATTTCTATCAGTTTATTGACCCATATTTTCAAAAGGCTCTAAGATGAAGAAATATGAAAGCATCTCCTTAAAATTAAAAATGTTGTTTGGCATTTGTGCATACTGAAAGCTAATGAGAAGTGGGTTTGGGGTCTCTTGCCAGATAAAAGAGCTTATTTCTACCATGGATGTGAGGCAAAGGGAAAAAGAAGTTCTCACAGAAAAGGAATCCTTTCAGCATTTTTGCTAAGGAGAGAAGGTGGGGATGGGAATTCCCCATAGTGACCACCGGAGCAGAGATAAGGAGAAAGGAACAGGCATGACAAGGGGATGGCAAGTAGTCTGGGGGACTGGAATTGAGGGTATGTTGAAGATATGCCATTGAAGGTCAAGTCAGAATGGTGAGCAGACAAAATAGAAAAGGGCTAGAATGTCATTCCAGGAACTCTGGGCTCCATGTCATAGGTATCCGGGAAACAGCAATAGTTTGTAAGTAATTGAGTGATGTGATTGGCTATGTGTTTGAAAGATAATTCTAGTAACAGAGTGGAAGAAGAATGTGAGCAAGGATCCTAAGCACTGGTCCGGGAATGAATGTCAAGTGGCAGAACTTTCACTGGTTGGAAGAAATATGGTGGGATCCATCCCCCGCCCCCATATATCCACATGTATCCAACTTAAAGAAGATCATTTGCTCCAAAATAGTGGTCCAAAACCTGGGTGTCCATTAGAAACCCAGAAAGTAGTGACTCAAAAAGGTGAAAACAGCTCCTTGCTCTTAATCATTTTGATTATTCTACTATGCTTCTTGAAACTGTGGTGTTTCTCAAAGTATGACCCAACTTTAATTTCACCAGGGAGCAGTTATTACAACTTCAGCTTCCCTAAGTCACTTCAGGCCCAGCAAACCTGATTCCACTATGTGTAAGAATCACAACTTTTAGCATTAACTTTAGTGGGAGAATTAAGTATAGAAATTTCTGGATACTCTTTACACTTCTATTTTATGTTTTCTCTCATAAAAATCCTAGAGTTTTTATCGTCTAATCATCAATAGGGTGTGACTGGTCTCTACAACAGTGACACAACCTATACTAATTAATTATATTCATTTTATGTCTTCAAACTTTTCATCATACTTGTTTTATTTTATCATTGGGCTAAGTAGCTAAATGTAACCAAGATTGTGTGTGTGCATGCGTGTGTGTGTGTGTGTGTGTGTGTGTTTTCCACATATGTCCAGAGTATAGTTAAATAATTACCCTTATAAATTTGCCTGAAAAATGCAAGTGTTAGGAATTCCAGAGAGAATTCTAAAGGGTCAAATAAAACTTGCCAGTAATTCTTCAGTGGAATGATAAATTTATCACAGAGTCATTTGGGGACAAAACATGATCTGAGCTGTGGGGATGTTTGTAATTATATCCCAGTTAGTCTAGGTAATCATATTCTTTGATGCAAAAAAAAAAAAGTATTAATGTACTTGATTATGGGGGAGGGAGACTGCTTCAGACCTTACTGAGAGAATTACATAATATGTAGCATAGGCACTGTTTTGACTTTTTATAAATCCCCCAAATTCTAGATTCCAGGATACATTTGATCCAAATGGTTTGGGATAAGGGTTGTGAAACTAGAGTGTAACCTTCCTTTTCTTACTGCTCCCAGCATTAAAAAGTCAACATAGGCGCCAGTCCTACAAAAAACATTTTGGGTGCAGGTCAACTTTCAGGGAAACTTTTCAGGGTTCAGAAATAATTCTACCTATCTTCACGTCTAAATCAGAAAGGTACTTGTAGATACAAATTCATTTGCATAAAAGTGTGAAAACTAACCATCTCTCTCATTTGGAGCAGGAATGTTTTAAACACCTTTCACTTCCCCAAAAGGCTAAGTACATCCACTACCCTATAAGGATGTTCTTGTGCAGATGCATTACAGAAGATTTGTCTTTTCTGATGCAACCCTGTAGTCCGCTGTGGTTGGCAGAATTTAAACCAGGCACTGGCAGGGTAGAATATATGGGATGTCAGTCCACAGAAACAAGGATTAAATCTAATGACCCAGTATCATGGAGTTTTCATTAATTCTTGAAAAGGATGGAACGTCCATTAGAAAAAGTGAGCAAATGCTTAGCACACCTAAATGAGTTCAAAATACTCAAGACACAGATGGCCAAGAGTTGAAACATGCTATCTGCATTAATAAAATCAAAGGAAATCAATATCAGAGTAATTTCTCTTGAACTCCTCTAATGTTTAACTTTTAAAAAATGGCGACCGAGAAATTGAAACTTGTGGTTTAAATAACAATCTTCTTTGATTCATATAGCAGAGACTGGGCAAAGATAGTTTATTGTTAAAATCAGTCTGCCCCAGAAATATTTTATTCTGAATTTAATCCAGCAAGTGAACCTTAAGAAACAAACCATAGGAATATTTAAAATCTTCAGTCCATTAATGGAGTAGTAATTATTCCATTGTGTTTGTTAAAGCCCTTTAATGCAGTGCTTCTCAAAGTGTGACTCACCCTGTAGTCACTTGGGTACAATTACAAACATGCATGTTTCTAGACCCCATCTGAGATTTGGGGACACAAATTTCTGTAAGTGGGATCTGAGTTTAACAAACTCAGTTAGTGAAACTAAAATTTGAGAACTACTGTTGTTTTGGCTCTCCAACCTACTGACCTCATTTTTTTAAAGCGTGGAAAACAGTATTATTTCTACTTTTATTTGGAAACATAAAAGTTGTGACATTTGCTGTTTCACAGCGTGAAGACTCTTTTACTTTGGATCTTGGTTAGGGATTATGTGAACATGTTTATCTAGCCATAGCTTGATACAACCAAGAATACTAACAAGAGAATAAATTTAGTCTAGTTAACAATAACAATAGTTAATACAGTGTTTAACATGCACCAGACACTACTTTAACCAGACACTATTTTAAACACTATAACTTATTTTTCATAGTAACCTTTTGAGGTAGATGTCAATATTATCTCAGTTTTATAGAAGAGGAAAATGAATCCCAGAGAAGCTAAGTAATTTCCCCAATACCATGTAGCTTAGCGGCTGTGTCAGGGTTTCTTACTCTAGATCCCGAGTCTCTATGCTTAATTTCAAAGTTCAATTTATGTGCTTAGTTTTCATCCTTTATCACTGAGTTCATCAAAGTATAGTCTTCTTTAATAAACATTAAAAAAACAACTTCAACTTGTATAATATTCACAAGAATTTCCTTGAAAGACTCAGCTTCATTCAAAGTGTTTGCTGATGGCTGCCAGCTGAGATCCTCACTAGGCCAAAGGGAGCTTTCCTTCCCCGGGGTTTGGGAGGACTGAAAACTTGTTTGCAGTGCTTGGTCTATTGGTAGGGGGGAGCACAAAGGCCCAGTCCTCTTGGCTCAGTTTGGGACAGCTCTGAAGAACCTGTATACCTCCAGAACACCCTGAGGGGTTAGCAGAGGCCTCTGTTCAAACTGCTTCAAAAGAATGGCCTGCAGAGCCCATTGGCCAGGTTTTTTTGGGACTGCTTAGCCATACACACATCACCCATGACTCTCCATCTGTGAGAAAGACAGACTGCAGTGGTGGGAAACAAAAAGAGAATGTGAACGACTATTCCCAGAAATGGATCACTGAGCAGGCTCAGAGCCTGACTGACAGAACCACTGCTGCATTTCAACAGGGGAAGATTTCTTCTGCCCCACTCCCTGCTCCTCCTCCTGCAGATCACACCTCCACCCGTTCTCCGTTCTCCTGGAGCCTCCTGGCCTTGGCATGATGCCAGGACCTAATATAAGGGTGCCTTCCCATGATGCCAACATGGGCCCTCCTCCTCCTGGGATGATGCCTTGGGACCAGCTCCTGCAATGATGTGCCTATGAGTAGCCACATGTCAGGATGCCTAGGCCCCCGAAGATGAAACCCTCCATGCATCCAAAGACAGAGAGTCTTGGTGAATTGAGGTGGGGGAGTACTAGAGAGTGAGCAGATGGTAGTGAGGAGTGGGATAGCTGTAGTTGAGATTTCAGATGTGGACTGCCATTGGTGATGGCAAAGGTGTGAGAGTGGGTTGCTGGGGTGAGCGTGGAGGAAAAACTCACTAGAGATGAGGTAGAGAATAGACTGACAGGAACAGAACAGGATAGATAAGCTAGATGGAGAATGAAGTCACCTATAGAGATGAGGGAGGACAGAGAGGAAGGCAGTGAGCCAGGTTCAAAGCTCATCTAGAGGAGCAGGGACGAAGAGGTACAAATAGGTGACAGCAACCAAGAGAGCCATTGTGCTTATCTACCATGAATCTGTAATTATACATAAGTACAGCATCTAGTAGACAGTAATAAATATTTGGAAAATGTGGCATGAATGTCTCTGATATTATGCTCCCAGAATTGGGTTGACATAGTGCTCTTTTATGACAACCTTGAATAGAACTATGCACCAACCTGCTTCTGGGTGTTCCACAGCAGCTTCTGGGGTCCATGGGCCCGCCTTCACATAGCCCCTCTTCTCCAGGGCAAAGACAAACCCTCCATCTCCAATCACAACCTCTCCAGAGTTTAAACGTTCTAGGATGCCCTAAAATGACAGATGGGCGGGGGAGGAGGGGGAGGCAAAAAAGGAGCTACTTGAGTTTTCAAAGCAATTATCTATTTTTTTTAGTGCTTTTGCTATCATATTGCTAAGATGTATGATTTATTTAGAATTCTCATTCTAAAGAATGAGATGTGGGCATATTTTAAACATAAATCTGTTACTATCAGCAAACAACTAGAATGCTCATGTAATGAAGATTTGTGTGTACATGTTAGGGGCAGGACACATTAAAGATTCTTTGAAGAATATTGTGGGAGGATGTTATGTCTAAAGAAATATCTACAGAGGGATTAAATGAGAGGGGTTTTGATAAAGCCTCAAATGAATATTTAAGCACACATTCATGTGAAGGCTAGTCTTTCTTTTTACTCTGTCAATCAACTAAAAAGAGGATTAAAATTAATAATGAAGTTGAAGGGGATATATAATGCTATTAAGGCATTTTGCAGACTAAAAGTCAGAAGACATTTCATAGATAGAAGGAAAAGAATACTATCACAAAGGGATTAAATCATTTAAAGATTTCTATCTTTGGTTTCAACATTCAATTTCTACAACAACAGGAGTTAGGTTACACTGTCTAGGAGGTTATGAGTGTTCACATTTTGTACTCAACAAGTGCCAGATAACAAAAGCAGGGCAGAGCATTTAAGTGTGTATATAAATATATGTATGTATGTATGTATGTATGTATGTATGTATGTATGTATATAAATAAATACTTGCAAATTGATATCTAGCCCAGTCTCCATACCTGTTCCTTTTACAGTACTATGCAATAACTATCCTGGTGTTAATGTTCAAAAGATGCGTTTTGAATTTAATATTTTAAAAGAACTTTGTGAATTAGAAAGTATAACCATTTTTTTTAAAACTCCAAAGAATCATAGAATTTAAAAATAAGTTACCCTAATTCAACTTGGGTCATTCTGATTTTACAGTTGTAAAATGAAGGCCCAAAGTCAAAAGTAATTTACACAAGGTCTCAGGTGGGGAGTGTAGGGTCCCCTGATTCGATACCTTAAATGGTATATGGATGTGGTTTTAAGTGGTTGTAGAGAGGTAGGTAAGGCCTGAAGAGACCCTGTAATTACTTGGAATGTACTTACCTATCATGTTCTATTTATTATGATGAACTGACAAAACAGATGCTAGTACAATTGCAAGGGTTACATAAATCTGTGAGAGGCATTCACAGGGCTTGCATCCTAAGTCCTTGATCCCTGCTAGAGCAATCCTAATTTTAATCATTTCCCCTCCTCTGATACTCTCTATGCCTTTGGTCAGCTGGTGCTAAAAGAGAAAACAACTGGTATTTTTACTTACAGCAGCAAAATAGTATTATGCTATATGCTCTTGAGTAGCCCTTCCAGATGGAAAAATTTTCAAAGTTTGACGTTCATGAGATAACAACTCCAAAACAGCTACAAATCAAAGTAATCTGTCATTATTACAATGTGTAAATACCACATCTTAAGTCTACCACTTTGGTCACTGTGACTCAATTAATAAAAAAACTGATATACTACTCAGTGCTATTATATCAAAACTATGAATGAGTCAAATAAATGAAATATGACTTTCATTTATATGAACTAATTCATGACATTTTATTCAGTCAACTGAACAAACTTGTTGAGCTTTTGTGTATGTTTTTAAACTTTAATGTCACAATATTTTAATGCTTAGAATTGGATATTCGGTGGTAGAGAGGTTAGTGGTGATACATGATACTGCAGTTATCATGTTATTCATTATATGTTGAAAAGTTGTATCTGGAGAAATACTCTCACATTCTGTTGTATTTTAAAAATCATTCAGACTTTAGCCATTTTTGTTCCTAATCTGAGTGATTTTTTTAGCCTAGGAAAAAATGCTTAATATATTGTTTTGTGAAAAAGTATGATAAAACAGTATGTATAGTATGAGACCACATTTGTTTTAAAAGTTCATATTTGCCAGGACAAGAAACTAGTAGAATATACACCAAATGTAGTATACACTGTTCTTAGTGCTTTTCTACTTGTCTACAATAAAGATGTGTTAGCTTTGTAAAATATATTTTAATTTTAAACTCAAAAAGTATAGATATATTATTGTCCATGTTTTAACACTGACATTTCTGTGGTAATAATGTTTCTGAGGGAAAACAGGCCCCATCCATCTGTTGCTAAGATAATCCTTTAAGAGGCTTCATTTTCTTTTAAAAAACATTTCCCCCATTTTTTTTAACCACCATCCATGAAAATACTTCATATTCTGAGTTTGAATTTAGGGTGTAGCTTGGAATCCATGACTATGCAAATAAGGCCAAACTCCCCCCAAAATTATATCTCTATTTTAATTATTCTTTCCAGTCTACATAGACTAGTCATTGAATAAATTTAAAAATTCTCAAACTGTGGGCATTCATGAAAGCCTATCTTCTTTGCTATCTCATCAGCTCATGCCATGGACAGGCATCTATTAATGTTGTATGGCACTACAAAGGTAACTGAATTAACTTTTCCCCTTAAGTGGAGGTCATTTTAATTGGGAGCTCATGCCTTTAGAAACTTGGTAAGCCCATTTGTAAAGACAGAGCTGGCACTGAGGAGGAGAGAGCACCAGCCCTCACAGTCCTTACACCCCAGGTATACCATGACCGGCTTCATCTGCTTCTTCTCCAGGCCATGGACGCCTCAGTCTGTCAGACCTGGGGCTGGGCGCTTTGATAAGAGTCAAATATATTTCCTCATCCCTCAGTCCTTTGCTTCCCACCAGTCCACCATAGTCCTACCGTCAGTCCCTCAGTGAGTGCCTCCGTCTGTCCGTCAGTCCACTCATTCCTCAAACTAGCCCCAAACTGAAAGTCTGGACTGAAGCACTCATCCCAAAAAGGGAAGGGGGGGGGAGGGTTGTTGTTAATCGGTTGCTGGAGCTGCTGAGTTTCTGCTTTTTAAATTTTATGAACAGTCCTTAATATCTTACGGCAACTGTGCCCATTTTTCTTAGATTGTTTTTTTGATGCCCACCTGGTGCATTTTCTGTGATAGCTAAAACCAAATGGAGGATGGAGACTTACCATCGTCCAACCAACTCCTGGGCCTTGTGGCTACCAAGGTGTGGCAGGCGCTGCTAAAACTCGGAGACCCAGCTGCGCACCTCCAGGCGCAGGCAGGAAACGGTCTGATTCAAGGCCGCCCCATGTTGGAGCCCCAGACAGCGCTGGGCAAAGAGGGCGTTGGCGCCCACAGGGAGGGCTGGGGTGCTCCGCGGGAGCATTCCAGCCCGCAGCCTTCGGGGAGGGAAGATGCTAGAGGGAGAGGCATTTTTAGAGAGAGTGCTCTTGTCTTGGGAATGCGAGACTCAGAAGATGTTGGGAGTTGAGTCAGAGGTCACATAGGCCTAGGGCGTGCTCTGGACGTGGGGCAGGAATTGGGGGAGGCTAAGAGGAGTTTGCAGGAGTTTGGAGGGCACCTTCTGGTCCCAGCCTGGCTACAGTGACCCTCTGCACTCTCCAAAAGCTGGGATTCGAGACCAGTGGGTGGTTACCTAAGAGTGTTGACCGGGATGAGGAATCCGGGTTCCCTAAAGACTCACCTTCTTGACCTTTTTGCCCCCAGGGGGTGCCATCTTCGTGGTATATGCACAGGTACTTGCGCAGATGCGGACAGAGACAAGGCGAGCGTTTCTCCCTGTGAAGCCTGAGCTGCTGGGAGCCTAAAGTCGGTCTCTTTATATTCGCTGCTGTGCGCGGGGTGGGTTTCCCCAACCTTGGCGCTGTCCAACGCGGTCCTCGCGCGGGAACACGCCCACAAACCTTTTTTTTTTTTGAAGGCCTGCGGATTGTTGGGAACCTGCCATTCAGAGGTGATGACCAAGAATGTTCTCCCAGATGGGTGAAAACATCCAGAAGTAAAACAAGGTCCCTCTTAGCACTTCGCAGGTCCTGCGACCCATATTTACCTTTCTCTTGTATGGGTTCATGCACCATTACCTATTTAATTTACTGGAGGAGGCCGTAGTAGTTCCGTTCAATAGCAAATATTTGTAAAAGGCCAAGGGTAAATTTTTTGAGTGTGGAGGTGCTGCCCTAGAACATCAGCCTAAAATGTGATGTCCTGTGTGATAGACATCCTGTGGTTCTGTCATGGAGCACCAATATCATTATAGAAGGGTCTCATACTTACCATGAATTAGTGGGTGTGTATGAAAGGACTGAATCCTCTATCCTCAGCACCTCTAGCCTACACCCCAGTTCTTTTATGCATAAATAAATAGTTTTTTTTAAAGGACCTCTCTTCTTACACCCAAACATACTTTGCGGTTTCTAGTAATTCAGTCATTTCTAATAAAGGTATTGCAATATTTAATAAGGACAGACAACATTTATGTATGACAGTGGAGTGTGCTTTCAAGATTTCAAATTCAGCATAAAAGCTATGTACAAAACATAGGCATTAGAAAAGTTGGAAGGAAGTAATTAGATACGTTAACAGTAGTTATCTATTGATGGGGAACTATAGCCTGTTTTTATTTTATTCATTGTTTTACTATATTTTTTCTAAAATATTTTAATGAGAACACATTGTTTTAAACTAATAAAAACACTAATTAAAAAAATTACAACACACAGTAAATAACCTAGAGAACAATTAAAACGTCTGAAACAGAATTCAGAACCTTTTTTCCCAAATAAGAACAGGCTAGGAAATTTTGTATGTAAAACAACCTTTATTTCAACATATGCAAGGAAGGAAATTACTGCAGTAAGTGATGAATTAATGCAAATTTTCTTGCCTACATGATGTGTACTTGAGATACAACTGAAAAGTCCTTTAGTCTTCTATAACTGTCAAATTTGAAATGAAAAGATGATGAATTATATTATAAATCAAATAATCTAATATTTCACCTACCCACAAGAATGAGGTATGAGGTAATGTCGTCCTTCACAGTCCGTGAATTTTCTACCATTAAAGCATTGCGGTAACTGACTAGATAGCAGTTTAGTTCATTAATGCTTTAACTACTTATAGTATTAACCTGGTATTAGTAAGATGAACAGGTCTGGAACTGCCAAGCTGTGGCTGCAGGAAGCAGTTGCAATGGTGGGTACCAGGCACTAGGGGGCAATGTCAGTGTTCTCACAGTAGAAGCTTAAAGCAGGCATTTTCATTTTCAGTTCCTCCAAATTCTGCAAAACTGAGGAGATACTTTAAATTATCAGCACTTAATTTTAAAATGACTTGTGATTTTTTAGTAGATAACATGAACATAAGGCAACATTTTTAGGTCTTTTCCCAGTTAAAGTCTTCATTGGGTATAATCTGCATTACCTGTTAACTGTTCTTCCAGAGGACCTTTATGAATATTTAAGTGTATATATGTATAGATAAAGACTTGTATTTAAATGTAGGGAGTTTAAGTTATATTAATACCCACTTTCACCTTTTCCAGAACAGTTTATAAACTGCTGTTGAAATAGTTTTGTTTTTCTTCAATCTGTAAATTTGTTAGCCTACCACACCCCCCACTCCTACCCCAATTAGGTCCATTAAAAAAAATCATTCAGCTGAATTCATTCAACTGCTATTTCCATAGTAAATAATAATATCCATAGTCTGCTGAGTGCTTACCATGTGCCAGGCACTACATGAACCCTTTTATATACATAATTGTATTTACTCCTCATTATTCTGTGAATTGATGCTCCCTCTTTGTATTCAAGAATTGTGGAGTCAGGGAGTTAAAGAGTCATCATTGTGAGTGCTGAAATTCCCCTGCCCCACTCACGAGGACTAAGTCCACTTGGATACCACCTGGGGAGTGAATTCTGTAATAACTGTTCTTGGGAGGCTGCCTGTGTTCTTTGTATTCTGCTAAAGCAGTGGGATGTGGAAGGTCATAACACTGAAGCCTTTGGACTCCTGCAAAGATGTTTGTGGTTAAAAATAAATCCTGAAGGGGAAGAGGAAGGTTAGAGCTAACGATCCATCCCTAAGTTTTATAACTCCAAAAGAGAGGCTATGAGTCTGTCTTCAGCTAGTATTTTGCTATGCTTATAATCACATTAATTCATTCAATAAACAATGACTAAGTGCTAATAATACATGCTTTCAAACAACATGCTTGTTACTGAAGATAAAGGATATCTCCTTTTCTCCAAGGGGAAGATAGACATATCATATAAGAGTTCATATGTCCCCTTTATCAATATGTGGATGAGAAGATATCAGGACTTTTTATTTTCCCTTCAATTAGCATCTCCTTTTTAATGAACTGACTTTTATAGATCTTTTTAGACTAAAACAGTTTCATCTAACCTTTAAACCATTGAAGATGTTTTGTTTTAACACCATGTAGAACAGTGTTTGCGAACTGGTGACAAGGAACTGTTGCCAACTTTTGTGTTTTCTTTGGCAAAGTCAGTGTTTTTTAAAAAGTGAATGTGAATTCATCTGTGGAGCATCCACTCTTCCCATTTGCCAGTCTGCTGCACACCCAGTTGCCCTACACCCTTCAGGTTCACATATTTACCTTACCTTGAAGGCATTTGAGTTTTCAACTTCTGCTATAGTAGAACTATTAGGAGTTATCAAATACATCTGAGATGTCCTTTGATCAGAGTTCTTCCAAAGCATCCCCAAATCGAAGATGTCACTTTCCTTATATTTTCCCACGGCCACTAACATCAGTTTTTTTATTGTTATTACTAGCCAGGATCGTAACAAAGGGATGATAAAGATCAACTTTTCATCTAAAACTTTCTTCCCTGGGTGCATGGCCTTTCCTTGCTTTATCTGTCCAGCCCCTCTGTTAATTGCAATGATCACGCATTTACCCCAACATATCAGGCAGTTCAAACCACCTCATGCAATAACTCCCCTTTCAGGGCCTTTGTTTCTTTATATGTAAAATTCAAGTCGAAACTGGGTGACTTTCATATTTTCTTTTTTGAAATGGCTTGGCATAAAATAGAGCAAAAACAGTTTTCCCCTAGGATTCACCTTGTAATCAGCAAGTCCTTCCTTAGGCTGGCTCCAAGGGTCACTCTGTGCCTCCAACTTCTGCCCACAGTGGAGTTTTCACTTTTGATTGCTAGTCCTGAAGAAACAGCAGCATTTTTTGTATTTGCTAGATTGTTCAGGGTTTCTTTCCATCAGGTAAAAATGCTTCTATCAGAGTTTACAGATCTGCTGACTTACACTCTTCTGGATTCCACAGAAGAGTCTACTCAATGTTTCTGTGAGTCCTGGTCTCCTCAGTTTCCCAAACTAGCCTCTCAGCATGGTAATTTTGAGAAGGACGGTAAAGTTTAATGGCAGCTCAGGGAAAATCTGGTTGTGATGCAATGAGATATGGTGTTCAGCCCAGGGGATATTAGATATCAGCACACACTGAGGAGCTTACAACTGGTAGGAAATATATTGTTATGTTGTAACCAAAGTTCCTCCCTTTTTTCCTCACAAAAATCTGCTGTTTTCTCATTTCTGTTTTCTATTCATCTAAACATAGCTTTTTTACTACTTAGTTGTGTCTGAAGAGGATTTAGTGAGGGTTTTTAGCTTGGTGATGATGGTAAACATCTTTACATGGTAAACATGTAAAACTTTCTTTGGGTGGACTGTACATGACTTTAGCTTATTTTAAAATTATCCGCATGCAGGCCTCAGTTGACTTAGAAAGATAGTAATATGTTACTAAGTAGCAAATTGGCACATCACTAGCTTCTGAACCTCAAGAATCATAGGAACATAAATTTCTCAAATTAATAATATGTATAATAATAGCCCTAAGTAGCAAAAAAGAAGATATATGAAAAGCAAGCTTCTCTCTAACTTCCATTTGAACAATTTTAACTTTTGTGTGATATTTACAGCCTTAAGGAATTTCTGAAAGAAGTTGGTACTTTCAGAAAATAACTTCCAGTGATACCAATACATGTCTGCTAGAACAGCTAAAACTAAAACTATAAAAGGTTGGACAGACTGGAAGTGTAGCTAGAACTCTCACTGCTGCTGATAGGAGAGTGGCACAACTTTAGAAAAAATGTTTGGTAATGTCTCTTAGAGTAGTGCTTATCTGTATCAGACAATCCCACACCTGAGTGGGAATGTGTATAAATGTTCCTCAAAGACATGTGCAAGAATGTTCACAGCCCATTTATAGACTCTGCACACTGGAAACTACTCAGGCACCCATCAACAATACAATGGACACAGGAATTGTCACATATTTAGACAATGAAATGCTCTACACAAATGAGAATGATTGACTTAGCTCCATGCAACAGTATGGATAAATCTCACAAGTGCAGTGTCAAGTAAAAGAAACTAGGCACAAAAGGGTGCCTAGTTATACTGTACTTATATAATGTGCAAAAACAGACAAAACTGAGTTATGATCTTAAGCTATAACATTGATTATCCTAGTGGAGAGAAGAGTGACTTCTGGGATGTTTGTGATATCAATTTCTTGATCTCGGTGCTGTATACATGTGTGTGTGCAGTTTTTGAATATTCATCAAGTTATACATTTACAACATATTTTTGTTTGCATTTTATGCTCCAATAAAAAACTTAAAAATTTCTCCTCGGCCTTTGGATCCTATAAAAGGCCCAATAAATGAAATAAAATAAGGCAGTCTAGATTTTGAATACAGTCATTCACTGGTGGTATGGAATCATTTAAGCAGACAGTGTTAGCTCTAATAGTTTTCTTATTATAATAGTAATATATTTTGAAAAATAAATTCAGGACTTAATGTATACATAAAGTACCCAAAATTCAAAAGTTCATTAATTTTTAATGAGATTAACTGTACAATTATGATCTAGAATAAGCAATAAAAGGAAAAAATTAAAGTGCTATTTCAGGGTGTCAGTTTTATTTATTTTTAAATGGCTGTTAGATCTGCATTGCATAATGTATAGAAGGCCATATTTTTTAAAAAGTTATTTGAGTTCATTTTAATTAATTAGTTAATTAAAATAGATAAGACATTCACTTGGATCAAAATTTAAAAGTTAGAAAGGTTATCCTGCCCCTCAAGCACCCAATTCCCTCCAGTCAGTGTTACAGGGTTTTTGTGTCCATTAAAGCATATTTTATGTATGTGCAACAAATATGTGCAAACATTCTTTGCCCCACATATAATCAAGCAATAGTACACCATAATCACTGTCTCTATCTTGCTTTTTGGTTAACAAAGTATTTTTCAATCAACTTTTTTTAATACACAAGGAGCTTCCTCATTTTTTAAGAATTTAATATTTTTTTGTATAATTCACTAGGACTTACTTAGCCTGTGTCTATGATGGACAGTATCATTATTTGCATACTTTACCACCTCAAATTAAGCCAAATGAATAACTTTCTATCTATATATATTACTTTGTACATTTGAACACATAATCGTCTGGTCAATATGGAAGACAAGTTAACTTTGTATTATCAGACATACATTATTTTTCCACTAATTCACTTTAATTTTGAGTTGAAAACAATAAAAAGTGAGCTTTAAAGTTATAAATCGAAAGTTTTCAGATGAAAGAGCGTGATCAATCCATTTGTTCATTTATTCCTTTCATAAATATTTATAGAGTCCTACTTAATGTCAAATGCCAGTCTCCCCACCAACAGAGAGAAAAAAATTCCTGCTGTTTTGGTGTTTACTTTCTGGTGTGTGTTGATGGTGAGGGTGGGGAGAGGAGATAGACAATACACAAAATAAATAAATAAATTATATATGTGTTAGGAAGGATTAAATGCTCTGGAGAAAACTAAAGCAGGGAAGGGAGTTAGGTCTTTCTGGGCAGGGGTCTGCAACTTTAAATAGGGTCAGCAGGACTCTGCAAGGGTGTAGCATTTGTCCTACACTAGCTGGGGACTACTGGGAGTGGGTGGGGGGTGTCCCACACCATTATGTTTTTTTTATGTCCTTTTAAAAATAACATTTTTATTTTGAAATAATTTTAGGTTTATAGAGAATTTACAAAGATAGTACAGATAGTCCAGCTTCTTACCCAAACTGTGATAGATCCTAATATGAACACAGTTCTTTTTTCAAAAAATTTTTAAGACCAATCCATATTCAACTGACTTACATTTCATTTTTTAATTTTTATATGTGTATTTTTTCAAACCAGAAGTTTATTTAAACAAATCTGTGAGATATTGCTCTCCTGACTTAAAAAAAAATTGGTAAGATAGATATAACCTAAAATTAGCCATTTTAATAATTTTTTAGTGTACAGTTTAGTGGCATTAAATATACTTACATTGTAATACAATCATCATTACCATCCATTTACAGAGTTTTTTTTAACTTTCAAAACTGAAACTCAATATTCTTTAAATAGTATCTTCTCATTCTCTCCTTCCCTTGTGCCTCAGTAATTACCACTGAACTTTCTGTCTCCATGATTTGACTCTTCTAGATACCTAACATAGGTAGTATTTGTCATCTCATTACTGTTTTATTTCACTTGGCATGTCTTCAAGTTTCATCCTTGCTGCAGCATGTGTCAGAATTTCCTTCTTTTTAAGGGCTGGATAATATCCATTTATATGCATGCCACATTTTGATTATCATCCACTTGCTAATAGGTAGCTGGGTTACTTCTACATTTTGGCTATTGTGTTGCTATGAACATGGGTATACAAATAAATCTGTGAGTCCATGCTTTCAATCCTTTTGGGTATAAACTCAGAAGTGGGATTGTTGACTCACGTGCTAGTTCTAATTTTGTAAGGAAACACAAACTGTTTTCCATAGCAGCTATACCATTTTATATCCTCACAAACAGCACAAAGAGTTCTAATTTCATGACATCCTTACCTTGTGATTTCTGATGGGTGAAAGATGATGTCTCAATGTGATTTTGATTTGCTTTTCTGTATTGATTAGTGATGATGAATATCTCTTCATGTGCTTGTTGACCATTGAATATCTTCTTTGGAGAAAAGTTTTCCTTCAGCCATTTAAAAAATTGAATTGTTTGTTTTCCGTAATCAGATATATTATTTGCAAATATTTCCACCCATTCTATGGTTCATTCTTTTTTTGTCTTTCCTGAGTCTTTTTTTAATTTGTTTTTTGAATGTTGAGACTTAGATTGATTTATTAACTTGTCACGATCCCAAATATCTTTATAAAAGTGCTGGCACTTGAATATGAGTCTCCTACTCTTTACCTACTCTTTTCCTTTCTTTTCTAATTGTCTCATCCCACTTCCTAACATTTGGTCACATCAACATAAAAAGTACTTTGTTCTTGGCAATTGATACTGTATGGACAAGTTAACCTGGTCCTTTGGATGACCCAGGTTCTTGCTGCTAGCCCCTCTTAGTCTCCCTTTGTATCATCTTATGGGGTGATGCTTATAGAGATACAGAACATACCCAGGCCTTTGGTTACATTAATTATTATGCAATAATTAATGACATTCATTTATTCCAACATTATTATGTAAGCTAATGAATTAATGACATGCATTTTTTTCCATCTAATCCTTCTTAAAATGTTCTATTCTGTTCCTTAAAATATTTTTAAAAATCAGCTTTTAAAAGGCGTTTCCAAAGACTATTTATTTACTTCAAAAGCTGCTCACTGCTTTATAGCAACAGATGATGGATTTTTCTACCACATTTTAAAGAAACTGTTATTAGATGGAGCCAGCTTCCATTAATTTCAAATTAATATTGAAGCACTGATCCTAATAACTGCAGACCATTGTCTAGTATAGTGCCTGACACAAAATAGGCTTCCAATAAATATTTTTCAAATGAATGCCACAATGCCACAAGAAGGGATAGGACTCGTGGGGAAAGAGGACTCTATTGTTTGATTTAGCAGGGAGAAAGGAGTAATATTTTCTGCATTCTGGCCTCTGTGGAAATTGGTTTTATTTGTCTCATTCTTCATGTTTGGGGCTTTGGAATACTGCCTCCCAGGATGGGGCAGAAATAAATCTTTCCAGAAGAACACGGCAAATTGAAGTAGCCTTTCTGACTGGAGTTGAAGGAAGCCAAGACTAAAGGCTCTTTTGACCAAAGCATCCTACTTCCCCACTGTACTGTGGGAGGCTCTGAAAAAGGATTCTTGAAAAAACAATGGAACTATTTGGCTTTTAAATATGATTCCTTATTAAAAGTGACCCCTTAAGATAAATCACTGAACTTTCCTGGGCTTGTTTCCTGTTATCAACAATTATTGAATTGAAACAGAAGAGCAACTCTTCTTGGGCTCTAAAATACTGTATTTCTATTCTGTTACTCAGTTTGAAAGAAAATCTGGAAAAATTAATTGAGCAAGTCTAAGAGTTAAATGTAAATACTCTGTTTTAAATCAGAGTCTCAAGGTCATTAAAATTTCTGAAAAACTTAGATGCCTCCTTTTTAGTTTACATTTCAGTCATTATCTTTAATAATCTCAGCTTATGACCTTAATTATGGATTGACTATTATATATCATAAGTTAATATAAAATTTATAATACACAATTAGCATATAATATTAATAACATATACAATATTGTAGATATACATATCTCATACATATGATGAGGCGCTGATGTGACAGCATCACAGGGGTTTTTCTGAATATTTGATTTCTATTTGTTAATATGGTCATCTTGTTTGGATGCCTACCAACCTTTTCATGTCCTTATTATGTTTTGGAGTAATTTCCCGTTTTAGAGTCCTGCCTTCCAAAGGTAAGAGCCCCCAAACTCACTTTCCCAGATTTCCTGACAACAAGGATATAGCAGGCCTGCGACTTGGGCCTTGCTAATCAGACACAAAAATTTGAGAATCTGGGCCTCCCTGGTGGCGCAGCGGTTAAGCGCTGGGCTGTGGAGCTGTTGGCAGCAGCGATGCGAGTTCGACGCCCGGCCGGGTAGGGTCCCACATGGTGCGGCAGACCTCTCCTGCCTCGCCCGCTGCTCCCCTCAGCAGTGTACTTCTGATCTGCCTGTTCTGCTCCCTACTCTGTCTCTGGTGAAGTCTCTCGCCACCCCACGCCTCTGGCCTGTACCCCAGCTGTATGTATAAATAAATAAATCTTTAAAATAAAAAAAATTTGAGAACCTGAGTGAGAAGCAGCCAGTGTGATGAAGCAAATATTAAGGAGAATCCCTTTTCTGGCTCAGGGTGTGGTAAACCCAGAAGTGGTGGATGGGTATTTTCACATCTAGATTTAGCAGTGGGGTTACCCATGAATTGACTTGAGTATTCATTCAGATCAGCCTGGAGGTTTAATGATCTTCCAAATAACCTTTCCTAAATCTTTTCCTGCTTAAACTTGAGAGAGTGGGCAAACAAAGACATTGCCTGATAGAATTCATTTCCCAGAGAATGTCAGAAAAGAATCTTTTAGGTGTCTGGTCTTAAACTCAAAAATTTCAGTCCATAAAATATGATTGATATTTTAGTAATAACTATTTATTCATTCAGCAAATCTTGTGCTCAGAGATGAAAATAATATGGTGATTAGTAAGACCCAAGCCTTATCTCAGAAAACTCATTCTGTTTAAAAGCTAAACATCTTTAATAAATAAATTCATAATAAATAGTTATTATAGTTATAATAATTATTATAGTTATAATAAATAGTGCTTAACATTAGTAAGTACTTAATCTGCTCCAGGCACATCTGTTAACTCATTGAATAATCTCAACAACTTAATGAGTAGACATAGCTACTAGTCCTGTAGATGAGGAAAGCGAGGAACTTCCCCAAGCTAAGTTCCACATAGGTAGGAAGTAACAGACCTATTGCCCTTATCTACTCCCGGTCCTTTCCAGAAAGTAACCTTTTTAGTAAGGATTTCCCGAGGCCCTCTCTATCTAAAATTTTCCACTCTACTAACTGAGGTAGGCTCTCGGATGACTAGTTTTTCCCCCAGGACACAGGACTTTCACTGATAAAATTGGGTTTATCCTGTGTAGTCCCTACAACAGTACCTGGCTCATGACAGCCGTATTAATGTTCAATATTTGTTGAATAGAATGAATGAATGATGGATTATATGCGGTAAGAGAAAGAAGTACTTTTTGAGAGCAATGTAGGGAATTAAATAGGTTCTGATTTTAGGGGCCATACCTGCTTCCCTACATTTCTCTCTAATGACAGCCCTGTGCTCACTATGGCAATTTGGAAATCTTTTTCACTATGGAAAAAAGCCCGGTTTTCATGAATTAGGAATCAATTTTTTAAAAATCTACCAAGTAAAAGAGTATGACTTACCAATTTTGCCGTATCTGAAAGTGGTTTGGAATAGTGTATATCACGCGCACCTTTCAGGGAACATTTGAAATACTCATGCTAGCTTTTGTTCCTTTCAAATTCTACATGGTTTCCATATTTTAAATAGCAATGATGTGTTTTGAAATGTGTACTTTTTCCCACTGCTTATGATCTGGAGGACCAACTGTCTCCTCTCTCTTGGTGCTTCTTCCCTCTATTCCAGTCCCGACCTTCCTGGGGTTACTTCCTTAGCTATTTTGCTTGCACAGCCTCCCATTCCACTCATACCCCCTGACTTCTCCTACCACTCTCCCCAACTTCAGGTTTTTTGAGTGAGTAAAATGGAATGTTGTTCTATCATATATTACACATTAGTGTGTCAAACTATTTTTAGTAAGAGAATTCAACAAGGCAGCATAAAATAGTGACTTATTCATCTTTGCATCCCTTAACCCTGGCATGGTTTCTACATTCATTTACTCACTCATTCATTCAGTCAACACATTTTTTCTGAGTTCTGTAATGTGCAAGATACTGGAAATACAACAATTAATGAGATCATTTCTCTTCCTCTAAAGCGGAAAATACGCAAGTCAATAGGAATGATCAAGAGAGCATTAAATCTACATTGTCCTTATTTGTGATAAATATAGGGTACTATGGAAGCACAAAGGAGAGGTGTATTGACAATTTAGGCCAAGCACTAAATCAGTGTTATTTGAATAATGAGTGGATAAGTGAGTGCACATAGTTGGTGTGAAAGCATGGAACTCTCAAGGCAAACCTTTACCATCACATGGACAGATGCTCCTCGATTTGAAAATTTTGAAGAGACCAGCTATGTGGATCCATAGCTTGAAAACTACCAGTTTCATTTCCCCTTCTCTCCTCTCTGCTCCAACCAAATGACAGAATGAATGAAGCATGACTGCTAGAAGTGTCAGGAATACCAGTTCAGTAAGCACCATTTACTTTGCCCAAGACACTGTAGTAAAATAATTCTGGTATCAGGCAAAAAACTCTTTTCAGCATTTTCATGATCAACTAAACAAAATATGTGCTCGTCTTCAAGGCAGCTAACTGTACAGCCAAATGCGTTGCTTAACTGTGCTTACAATTTTGCATCAGGGTATCAGATCATGACTGTGATCACTGCGAAGCAGGAATTGTTTTCCCAACTGAACTTTGTCCTTAGTTCCAGCACATTTCTTCGATTTCGTATGATGGTTTCCATGCCAGCTATTTGCTGGTCTGCATTGCTGATTCTCCACACAGCACATCAGGGTTTATCAGAGGGCCATCTACTCTTCTTGGTAACTCCCTGGTACAGTAAACATCTGCTGTGAAACTGGAAAGAGCCAGCTCAAGCCAGTTTTTCTTGGTTTCACTGATTATTCCTAACTTTTCACACATTATTATTTTTTCATTCATTTCTCTGCACCAAGTCAGAACCTGTTGAAATTTTGCTTTTGTTAAAAAAACCCTCATTTTTATGTTTAAAATATTTAAATATTAATTTAGCATGTTAGCATGCATTTTAAAAAGCTAATATGCATCTCTAAAAATTCAGAACATTCTTTTTTATTAAAGATTTATTTATTTATGCATGCAAGCTGGGGTACAGGCCAGAGGCGTGGGACGGCAAGAGGATTCACCAGAGACAGTGGGGGAGCAGAACAGGCAGGTGGATGGAAATACACTGCTGAGGGGAGCAGCGGGCGAGGCAGGAGAGGTCTGCCGTGCCATGTGGGAATCTCCCCACCCTGGCATCGTGGAACTCACGTCACCACTGCCTACAGCTCCACAGCACAACGCTTAACCACTGCACAACCAGGGAGGTGCGCCCAGAACATTCTTTTACATAGCCAAAATTAATTCTAATTTCTTGATATCCAGTCCATATTCAAAATATCTATTCTTTTTCCCCAAAGGGTCTTTTATAACTGGTTTGTTCAAACTGAGATCCTGTCTAGGACCAGGCATTGCATCAGTTTGTTGTCTGGAGATGAGCAATCCCAAGACACTGACCTGTGGAAGACACTAGGCCTGTTGTTCTGTGGAATATATAATTTATCTGCTTCTTTGTGGTGGTGTTTACTTTAACCTACATCACTTGTATTTCCTCTAAATTGGAAGTGAAATCTTAAGGCTTAATTAGATACCACTCAGGTAATTTGGGCTGGTATACAACACTAGTGATAGTGTTCTGTATCACAACAGGAAATTCATGATTTCTGGTTCTCCCCGTCTGTATCAGAAATCATAATATAAATTCTAAAACTAAGTTATTTCATTTAAAATGTAATAACCACCCATATTAACATATTTAGAGATTAGAAAGATATCGGAGAAAAGGAGACCTTTCTATACCATATTTTAAATCACTAGTCTTCCTTTCACAGGAGGGAAATATTAATATTCCTCCTGGAAATATGTATGGACAGATGATGGGTACTTTCAAATGTAGTATGTTGAAGATGTTTCCATTTTAGTACTTGTTGATCTAATGTATTCTTTTAATTACTGTGTGGTTTATCATCTTACAGATGTAATTTAATTCACTAATATTTCATTGACATTTAGGTGGTTTCCAGACATGTACAAAAATTGGGAAATAATTTTATGTCACATTTCTAGAAATGTCATTGCTTGTTCAAAGACATGAATTCTAAATTTTGATAAGTATCACCAAATTGCTTTTCAAATAGTTGGTACCAATTTACACTTCTACAAAATGTATATGTATGAGAGTCTTTCTCCCTATTCCCTTATCATCTAATTTTATCCTCCCTAATGTTGAATAAGTGTCCCTCATTATTAAAGAATCCAGTTTCTCCTCACTGACCTGCAGTGCCCCCTTATCATATGTTAACTTCATATGACTACAGAAATTATAGATATATATCTGTTCTACTATTTTTTAAAATACCAATACAAGTACCAGTGGTTTTAATTGCTCTAGCTATCTTACATATAGCGATTATCTGGCAAGACCACACCTTCCTCCTTCCTTCATTTACGTAATTTTCCCATAATTTCCCCTGCCGATTGTTTCCCCATATGAACTTAAGAGTTTGCATGTCCATTTTCCCTCAATCCTGATGATATTTTTCTGTGGGATTATATTGCATTTATTAATGAATTTAGAACAACTTTGCCTCTTCAAACATTGTTCCTTTCTCTCTATGAGCACATATATAGATGGGTTCATCTTATATTGCATCCTCCAATAGCATCCTCAGATTTCCTTCAACAGCTCTTATATATTTCTTGTTAGTTTTATTTCTAGGTTTAATCATGTTACTGAAAGTCTAAAAATATTTTTGGTAAGAGAATTCAACAAGGCCACAATAGACAGTGGCTTATTTTTCAACTTTGTAACCCTTTAGTATGGTTTATACATTCATTTACTCACTCATTCATTCAGTTAGCACGTATTTTTTGAGTTCTATAATGTGCAAAGTACTGAAAGTATAAAGTAGATTTTCAATTATACTTTCAAAATATTTGTGGAGTGTATATAAAAATGCAATCACTTGTATATAACAGCATAAAATAATAATTTTATCTTTGCTTTCCCAATATTTGTAATTCTCTAAATGTATTGTCTAGTATTACCAAATCAAGGTAAATAAGAATGGGGGTATCGAGCCCATTTTCTTTTGGGGCACAACTATTAAATTGGAGTTGGAACTACATGGTTTGAAATACTTTTCCTCAAGATATTTTTACTATTATCTAAAATATAGTCCAATGACTTTATAAAGTCTGGAGTCATTCAGTATAGGAACTCTGGCTCTTGACAACATTATTGGTTACCACCTTGATTTTTTTTTTTAAGATTTATTTATTTATACATACAGCTGGGGTACGGGCCAGAGGTGTAGAGCGGCGAGAGGCTTCACCAGTGACAGAGTGGGGAGCAGAATAGGCAGATCAGAAATACACTGCTGAGGAGAGCAGCGGGCGAGGCCGGAGAGGTCTGCCCACCATGTGGGATTCTCCCCGGCCGGGCGTCGAACTCGCATCGCCATTGCCGATAGCTCCACTGTGCAGCGCTTAACTGCTGGGCCACCAGGGAGGCCCACCACCTTGATTTTTGAAAGTTTTTAAATTTCTGTCTATCAACATCTTATTCCAGGCCATTGCGTATACTACACCCAAAATGAAACATGCATGTCTAAGAAATCTGGGATGACTCTTGTCTTATCAATAATGCTCAGACTGGAAATCATCCAAGCAATGAAACACACACAATGAGTTATTTAATACCCTTCTTGAACACAGTTTTCAGTGTCTGCACAATATTTCACCAAGTGGGTGTAATCTACATTATTGCTCAGGTCAATCTTCATGCAGTGTCTCATCTTCTCATGTCTTCTTGGTCTATATACCTCGTTCAAATTAATTTTTCCTTATTATTTTTCTTATTTACACCCTGCAATACATCTCACTTCTGTGACTAACAAATTCTGAACAATATGTTTTAAATATATGTGTGTGTGCACGCGCGTATGTGCATATACGTGTGTGTGTGTGTATCACAACTGTCAATGAAAGGCTGATTAACCACTCTTTCTAGAAATCTAAATGAGCTACTCTTAGCTAACATCAACCTCAAATGATTTTCATTTTTCATGGATTAAGAAATGTAGATTTAAAAACACTTCCTTACCACCTACAATATGTAAGGTATGTTTATTTACTATGCCATTTCTAAGCTGTATGATATAAAACTGGATGAAGATTTTCATTTTGCTGGTGCAACCCAAAGAAGGGATTCAGAATGAAGGATGACTCCCCTTCCTGATGTAGCCTTAGCTCTTGCTCTTCTTCCACTGCCAAGTAATGCCCTTTTTACATAATCTTAACCTGCTAAGCAAGCTGTTATTGTGTGTGCATCCATTCCAGCATTCAGGACCAGGTAGTGAATTTAAGCAGAGGCTTTGACACTGCAGTATGCCCAGAAGAGAGTCATCATGTGGATGAGGGTATTGGAAACCAAGTCACATAGTTATATTACACTACATATCATGTGATGAGTGCCTATTCTATGTTAGGCACTGTCCCTATATATCTTGTTATCTTATACACTCCTCATAGCACCCCATCATTTTACAGATGAGGAAATTAACAAAAACATTAGCTGTTCAGTGTTGTATAGCTAGTATAGGACAGTGTCTTAAAGCTATAGCTTATGTAAGAGGATATGAAGAAAAGTAAGTATATGGAAGTATATCTGAAGGGCTATCATATATAAGCCATAAATGTGTTCTATGGGTGCTCAGAGTGTAATATTTGGACCAACAGGTGAAAGTTGTTGATAAGTAGATTTCTGGTTACTATATGGAATAACTTTCAAAGAATGAGATTTATCTTTAAAAAAAAAAAGTGGTCTTGAGAGGTAGTGAGTCAATAATGGAAATGCTCAGAGACCAGGTGAGCCTATTTGGAATCTGGCAAAGACATCAGGCACTTAGTGGTTTGGATTAGTAACTCTCAGGAACACCTCAGGTCTTAAGATGATGGTAAATGAGTCACTCTAACTTCTGTTAGGGTGTGGTTGTATAGTACTGGGTAAAGTGGCAGCATTTAATGAATTCTAAGTTGTCTACATTATAGAAACAATCAACATGATTGAAGGGTTGATTCATATTAAGCAAAGTTCATTTTTAAAAACTTAAAATTCTGCAACAATGAATTTGGATAGACTGTAATAAAAAGCAGCAGCTATGTGCAATATAGAGGTAGTATAGTATAATGGTTGTAAACTTGGATTCCAGAGTCAGACCATGTGGATTCAAATTCCAATTCTACCATTTACGACTAATTTTGCGATCTTGGACAAATTGCTTAGCTTTGTTACACCTGGTTTCCTCATATATAAAATATTGTGTAAAAACACTATCATCTTTTAATTCCTTTAGGGATCAAATGGGTCTCTTTCTCTAAATTGATCCCTATCAGCAGATAGATAGAGGTAATGATATAAATATGTAGAATGGGGGAAAAGCAAGAGCCTGGAACATAATAAGGAATAAATGTTCGTTATTATTATTCCAAAGAATGTCCCCTGAAATTTCAGATATTCAAACAATATAAAAGTTAAATTATTTTTAATTTTATTGTCACAAATTGATACATTTTCAAAAATAGAGAGAAACTGGCCTATAGCAAATAACAGAAAAATCTGTCAAAATATTAGAACAAGATTTAAACTTTGACTTTTAAAAAGGTCTTCTAAAATAGTTTCTCTATTTTTGTTTATTTTAAACAATCAATAATAAGTGTTTCTTTAAGTATTAAGTCTAAGCACAATCCTAAATACTTTAAGGAAAATTTAAAAATTATATTGCATTATTCTTTCCATAGTTCATAGTCTAGCTATTTGTAGTTATAAGGACACATTAAAATTTTTTTTAGAAAGAACCTAATGCCTTTAAGTAAAATCATCTTGAAAGTAATCACTTTGGGAGGTTATAAACTTATTTCAATAATCCAACCACTGCTCCAAACATTTTTTGCACCTTTTCCTTTGAGATTGTATATGGAATCACTAATACAAATCTTTAAGGAAAGCAGGCTCATGGCTTTAGTTTCGAATTCTGCTCCCTTTTTCTCATGCATCTAGCTTAGTCACGTGAGTCATCACAAGGCTTGGTTTTCAGGGACTGCTGGTTATTTTAGTATTTCAAAATCACCCTAAAAGACAAGTTTTGCTATTCTTGGTGATCTTCAAAAAGATGTGCTGTAGCATGACTGGACAGTAGGTACCTGGAGGACAGGGCCTTTATCTCTCATCTTGGCATCTGCCCGGTGTCCAGCTCCTCGTGTCACCACAGTGGCAGTGCAGTACAGGGCGCTGAATACAACTGAAGTGCACATGGGCTGCTCAGCAGCTGGAGATGGCAGCTGCGCTGAGGTTAAGGTGAGGAAGGGCTTCAGAAGGGACTTGAGGGGATTTATTTCTGTTCTGTTATTTCAGTGTTTCCTTTTAATACTCCTTAGGCATCTGGTTTTGACAGCGAAGGACAAAAAGGTCTGCCTGATGCTGGCAGCAGGTTCTCCCAATACTCCCTTTTGGCCCTGCATGAAAATAATAATAATTAAAAGAGTCCTACCTATTTTACAAGTCCAATATATTTTTATATACAATAGCATATATTTATGTGCACATTAATGTATAGAAATTTGGATAAATGACAGAAATACACTCACAAATACGTGTGTATATAGATACACACGTGTGTGTGTGTATGTGTGTGTGAGTGTCTGTGTGTATGCCAAATACACACAAATTTGGTGGATGATCAGGCTAAAGTAGAACTTGAGTTTCAACAAACAGGAAAAAAAAAATGTCCAGATTCAGTAATTCCAAGGGTATATTTCACATGTCTACCTCGTAACAATCATTAAGTTTCACACCACCTTTCAGAAAGAGAATGTTTTTAAATATTACATGTTTTTGTGAATTACATCCATTCTGAAATTTTTAGCAGTTTCTTTCTAACGCCACTCGATATTCTAATGTAATGGCAAGTATATGAAGATGGGGTATAATGTAATGATATTAGTATAACTCTTCAAAAAATAACTGTAAACAGATTACAAATTTGTCTGTATTTGCTCCTTGTTTTTAAACAAAGAAAGAAGAGTACAAAGGGTGGTCACAGTCCTTTATGTTAAATATGTCTTAAAAGTTTTTCTACCTTATGCAACAATGAGTAAATTAATATTTTAGAATGATGAAAATGTTAGAAATCTGGAGTGTCTGGGTTTCTGTGTAATCAAACTTCTCTGAACATTATTTGAGTTTAGGCTGTAAGGTATGTCTGATTTTATTCTACAGAATAATGTCTTATCTTTCATAGCATTTTAAGGACCCTAGATAGTGATAATTAAAACAAACCACTTATTTGAATTATTTCACAAAAATCATTACCTACGTATGCTTTCTTCTCCTTTTGATTCTATTTGTAGATAGTATTTTTTTCTAAGTTATGGCATTTTTAGTATTTTTTTCACCTATGAAAATCTTCTCTGGTAACTATCAACCCAAGGAAATGTTTCGCTAAATGCTTTCTTGTATACCTTTATAATCTTTTGTAAATATATACAGAAGATTTGTAAATACTACTTTTAAATAAATTTACAATACTTTAGGGACGTTGTTCCTATTAAAAAATGAAGATTGTGGGGCATCCCTGGTGGCACTAGGGGTTAAGTCTCATCACTATGAAGCTACAGCCAGTCACTGCAGCACGAGTTCGATCCCCCACCAGGGAGCCAGCCCACATGGCACAGCAGACCTCTCCTGTCCTGCCTGCTGCTCCCCTCAGCAGTGTATTTCAGTCAGTCCGTCTGTTCTGCTCCCTACTCTGTCTCTAGTGACTCTCTCTCACACACACACACACCTATGGCCTATACCCTAGCTCTTGTATGCATAAATAAATAAATCTTTTAAAAAAATGAAGATTGTTCTAAAGTCTGAAGTGGGTAAAGAAACCCAAATGAATCAAATACATCACAATACTGAATGAAGAAACTGCAGAGATTGTGAGTGGTTTCTGGGCACAGCACTGTATGGACAGAGAGAGAGAGAGGGAGAGGGGGAGAGAGGGAGCAAGAGAGAGAACAGTAATTCAAGGGGCCCCAGGAAAAGTGTTTTCAATGTTACAGATGATTGATTCTAGCAAATGGTATAATAAAGAAACTGTAAGACCTTCAGGAAGGCAAAAGCCTATTTCTTCAACAATGGAAAAAGAAGTTAATTAGAAATTCCTGCACAGCCAAACAGTGTATAAAGAAAGTCACAGTCCAAGCATGAAGCAAATTAAGATATGGCATGACTTTGGACTATAGATGAAATGCAAGGGAAAAAAATCATTTTGACCTTGATGACCTTGAACATTGTTCTACAAGTGGCTCCATTTTTGTAAAATAGGATTATTTCTCTTTCTCCATAGTTCCATGCTTACACTTGGCTCTGCAGTAAAAAATAATTAGAAAATTATTACCAGTATACCAGAATATTAGATTTGAAATGTAACTGGAGACACCAAGATATGATAGCTATTAGGTATCAAAGCAAGTGAGACATTGCAGAAGTTTCAAAGTAGGTGGTCAAGAGCCAGTCAGATGATTTGCCTGAATCTACACTTGAAAGTCTAGATCACAGAGGCCAGATACTTTGCTTGTGAGTGAAGAGGGTGCAGTTAAATTAGGATCAGATTAAATTCTTAGAGTGCCTGCATGAAAGAAGGGTGAAAGGTCCTTTAGCTACTTTGCAGCCTAATAGGAAAAAGTGAGCCACCCTTGAGGTATTTAAAATCTGGCACAAGAGAATCACAAGGAAGGACAATCTGCTAAACAATCCAGGACCTGAAGGCAAAGCAGCAGTCAGAGAAAAATGCAATGATTTTGGCATGTGAAGTACAGACAGAAGTTCTCAGTGGAAGCATCGGAAGAATCTGCCAGGCCCAGAGAAGACAGTCTTCCTATTAGGATGCCAGTCAAGTAATAACAGTTTACTCCCCTGTCATTTGTTCTCCTCTCACTTTGGAACTTGAAGAGGTGGGAAACTATGGTTAGCAAGATGGGAAGCAGGGGTTGAACGCAGGAGACAGAGAAAGAGAGACACGGAGCCTCGTCTTTCCAGCCTTCTTGTCTCTGCTGGAAGACAGAAGTTTTATGCTGGAAACATGTTTCCAATTTTGATTTTGCATGGAACTGAACATTTTTTAATGGCTGAATTGGGACTGTGTTTCCTAAGTCAAGTGCCCACAGGGCTTTCTATTGCCTAAGAAGACCCAAAGAAGTCCTAAGGTTTGTCAGTATTTTCAAACAGGGTCAGGGAAAGGAATTCACCAACTGAGCAGGTTAAAGAGACTCAAGGAGAAAAAAAAAAGTTGCATTCTGATATATTTCATGAATCCTGCCTATTTAATATGACAATGATAATATTATAAATGTTATTTACTAGTTCTACCTTTTTATAATAAACCTCAGACAAAGCTTAGAAGACTTACATTTAGAAGAGTTACATTTACAGAGCAGAACACTCTGGTTATAAACCCTGATGATGTAAAAGTAATGATGCCAAGAAGTAAATGAGAGTGGAAAGGCAGAGGGAAGCAGAGGGAGTCCATTCTTGCGTTACTGGGTGGCATCATGTTATACTGCCTCATAGTGGTGTACTAAGAAATAGATGGTTAGGTATGAAATTCAAGATTTTAAAAATAACTAACAGAAAAAATAAAAATGGAATGAGTCAAAATTGAGAAAAGGATAACAGAAGGAAAAGAAAATTATGTGATTTAAATTCCTCAGCTTTCATAAAGGGTAGTGACCACTTCAAATTGACAAAAAAAGATAAAGATAGAAGGCTTCAAAATACAAAGGACAGACAGGTTTAATTGGGAATGAGACTAGTGTCAGGAAGGGGGAAACTTTTACTTTTCATTTTTACATACTCCTATACTTTTTAAATTTTTATAACTATGTATATGCATAATGTTTAAAATAATAAGTGAAGAGGAATGAAAGTAAGGCAGTAATGTTGATTTAGAAAGTCCTACCTGGCTCTAATCCATGGTTTGGTATGCATGTCCAAACCACTTCCCCAGCTGCCATGCTTTTCTGAAGCTGGTGGCAAAAAGCCCCTTTCAGGGGCCAGCTCCTCTGCAATAGCCCGGATGTGGTAGGGCTCAAATCCACAGCACCCGCCAATGTACCTGATCCCCAGGTTGTAGGCCTCTCTGGCATATTTATGAATATCCCATCTGGTTGCAACTCTGGGCTCCAGTGCTGTAACACAATAGTTTTAACATTTCTGTTACTGTCTCTATTTTCAATTGAAAGATGCTCTGGTGGTTATTATTTTTCAATTAAAAAACTACAAACTTTAGATTATGCATTCTTCAAATGGCTCATTTTTGGTTAACACTGAATGTTTTAGTTTACACAGTCTAGTATGTAAGGCCAGACCAGTAAGTAAGTTATTTACTTACTATGGTTTCTTCCATTTTGTTGCCACAAGAAATCACAGGGACATCCATATGTACCTGAGCTTACCAAAGGGATATTCAGGAAGATCCACAAACCCTCCTTTGTTGCAGTCAGGTGTGTGGAACCCCAAGGACTGCACCATAAGGTGTGCTTTCAACCCTGCATCATGTAGGCCTTTCTTCATCAGCGCCATTGTCTTTAAGCTGGTCCTGGGCCCAAAGCGGCAATTGACCCCAACGATTGAAGCCCCTAGCCAAAGAAATACAGAAAATTGCAAACTAGGTCAGAAGGACAAAGAGAAATACCAGATGGTGTTGCTTACATGTGGAATATAGAGAAGCTAGACATCTTATTTATTTGCTTGTTTTTGATTTTTTAATAGTTGGAAGTTGCCTTAAAGATTAACTCTTCCCCTTCACCTCCCAAGTTTTACAGATAGGGAGATTGATTCTTCCAGTTAATCCTCTTATTTCTGAACTGCTCTCACAAATATTAAGCGAACTTTGTTAAAGTTCATAAACAATGACTGAACTGCTTATTACCTTGAGTACAAATTACCTGCCTTCACCAGCTTCACAGCACATTCTCCGGGAGTCAGGCCATGCAGATCTCCCTCTGGGCCAATGCACATGGTTGCTGCCACTGGTTTCCCTGATCCTTTTAAGACTTCCACAGCCCACACAGCTTCTTCAGCATAATCAAAATACTAAGAGAAATTTCACTTTTATCCAGTGGTCCAAATATAAAGCAGATTTTGAATGGCAGGGTACAAATATTGCAAAACAGTTACATAAAAATCACCAAATATATATGACATGTATCTTTAGCAGACTGACTAATGATACTTTTTTGAGTAAGTAGTTGAATTCCTTACTTACTCAATTCCTAGCAATAATATATATTCACTCAGAGATAATTGATTTAGTAAAATGGTGACTGTTACTTAAAAAGAGAAAAACCACAAAGTTTTTAAAATGAGTATTTAAAATCATAATTTTATGAGACAAGAAATAAAATTGGAGTCATCTTTTATGGAACTGGGGTAACTTCTGAAAAAAAATGAATAGTTTATTATGCTTTACACTCAAAAGCGTTTTTACAGTCATTGCTAGTTAGATATTCACAAGTAATCCTTAAAGTAGGAAGGTTAACTCCAGAGAACATTAAGGGACAGAGTGGAGAGGGGTTAGCTACCCAGTTTCCTTGCTGATGACAGGACTCCTTGTCTGGTAAACCCAAGCCATTTTCAAGGGTGCTTCACAGGAACCCCCTTAGTGTGGCAACTAAAAAACTGACCTTTAGTTTAAATGGAGAAAAGCCTACAGAAATCTCCTTGTTTTTTTCTTCTTGATTTAGACATGATTTTGCAGATGCAGTATATGAGGAATGACAAAAGAAAGAATCAAAAGAGAGGCTCTTAAAGAAGCAAACTTGTATTCTCATCCAGCTGGAGACCACATGAGGCAGAGTTTGTGCTAATGCCTGCAGATGATTGCTTCCAGGTGGGTCAGCTAGGCTTGCATCGCCCTGAGCCTAGGGAAGGCAAGATATCAATAGCGCAATTGGGCTGAGTGTTAGTGGTGGGCCTGGATGAATCTGAGCAGCTATCCACAATCTAGGCTTTGCTTCCTTGTGAACCTCTAGCCCCCAATTGCACATTTCCTTCCAGTCCTCTCCCTCCCTTGGGACAGGATGATCCCTGAATCACTGTCCCCTTCCTTTCACCCCACATTGTGGGGCCCCCTGTAAATTAACTGCTGCAACCACCCAGAGTTTAGAAAACCTCAGGGAAAGTTAGACCTCTCCTGGTCTGTCCTTTGATTTCAACAAGAACCCAGCATACAAGTGAGAGGATGTTGGCCTTGACTATAGTGCATTTAAACAAACCTTTGACCATCTACACAGAAGAAATGAGAGCACAAGGCAGTCCAATACCCTCATGAAAGTTGAATACTATGCAGTTATACTTGCCAAAACAGGCTTCATCCTTTCCCTGTAATACTAGGCTTACCTCTGCAATCAAGAAGTCCACATTTTTCCTGATAAAAACCTCTAACTGGAGTTGAAAAAGTTTTTTAATCCTAGCTTCATCCTTGTGGTGTTTGTATGTTGATGTGCAGCAGATTCCCGCTGCTACCAAAGCATCGCCTTTGTTGGCCACTTCTCTGGCAAGGTCACAGGCGACAGCATTTACATCTTCCCACTGAGGTTAGAGAGCAGGAGTTGAGGTGGTGGACTTGGTGTTTTAAAGGTAAAATATAATAGATGACAAAAGGGTGAATGAGCCAATAAGAGGAGTATAAATTTCTAGTTTAAACAGCAATAGAGACCAGCAGAGTTGGCTAGCACCTCCTTTATTGCCAGTGAACTTTGTCTTTCTATTATTGTACTTACTACACTGGGTGGTAGTAAATGTTTCTTTGTTTGCCTTTCACACTTAACTGTGAGCCTCTTCAGATAGAGTCTATGCCTTTGTATCTTTGTATCTAGCATAGAGAATGGACTGTAATACGTACTTACTAAGTGTTGAGTTTGGTTGAATGATAAATGTGCATTAACATTTACAGGTATTAACACCTTATATTTACAGAATATTTTGCAATACTTTCACATCCTTCACCTTATCCACTTTTTTCTCAACAACCTTGTGCATGCAAGCGTAAGTTATTCCCATTTTGCAGAAAAGAAAAACAATGTTCCATGCAGTTGTGCTTTACACAGTCACACAACCAATAGGTGGCAATGTTGGGTGTCAAAGCCAATTCTCATGCCCAGCCTGGTGTTGTGTTCCCTAGAACCATTCTGTCTCCAAAGGAATAAGAAGAAACATGAAGTGAAAAGAGTATCTATAAAGTGTTCTTTCTCTGCAAAAAATAGCACAGAAGCATGGTGTAATGTCCCTTCTAGGAGTTATTCTTCCCAGCTCTATCCTCCACCATCTCCCCTAGTTAAAAAGAAAAAAAAACTTACATATGTAAAATAAATTCTTAATAGGTACTATACTAATAGATATTATGTATATATGACAGTTACTAATAGATTCTTTATACATATGTAAATTAAGCAGTTACAGAAAAGACAATTTATGAGTCGTAACATATCAGATCAATTCCATAGCTCCTATCAAGAGGTTATTTTTATTACCCATGACCTCTGCTCTTCCTTACCCCCTCCCCGTCCCCCCAACACATGCACACACAGACACACAGTTGGCATTGCAGTTTACCTTATTTTCCATACTGTCCTCACTGGCAGAAAAGGTGAAAGTCTGCATGACATTTGCTCCTGCTCTCAAGAATTCCATGTGAAGCTGATGAACTGCAAAGAAATTGTTTTCAAAATTGAAATTAAAAAATTTAAAATCACGGAAGCTATCATTTTCAGCAACAGGAGCTTATTCACTCACATCTCTTTCAGTCATACACAATTTCAAACTTGGTAATTATAAAAAAAGTTATATATAGAATTCAGTGGAATTCAAGGATAATACATGGCAGAGTCCATAAATAGGGGCTCTATGGCGTAGCCTCATACTGTTCCATTGGTGGATCCATGCGGTCAACTGCAGAGACTAAGGCCTGATTGGCCAATTGCCCCTCAGCCTTGTGGCCTAGAGAGTGTTTATTCCTTTACCAGTATCTTGAAGGATGTAGTTGATTTACTTATAGTCAGCGCCGTGTCCTCAGAGCAGAATGAAGAAATTGTCCTAGTGAGCAGAATACATATCGGTGGAGATTCAGCAGCAAGCAGCTGGGGAGATACATTCTGCAAGATTTCCTTGGCCATTTAGAAAGTCCTTCCTCTCTGTTTACCCCCTCACCCCTATCTACCCACCTGCCACTAACAATCCTCCTTTGCTGTTTCAATATTTTCTTCCTGGTTTAGCAAAAGGTCTTCTAAAGTTAGGGAAAAGTTCTCATTGGGCAGATGAAAACTTCTTTCTAAGCATCAGAGAGTCAAACTTCATGCATCCTACTATATAATTCTGGTGTCTGATGAAACAGTAGTAACGGCCAACCAGTACTGAGGATATACCGGGCATTTAACAGCTAGCTGGTGTCATATCCCCATGTGACAGATGAAAGAACTGATCCTTGAAAAAGTCAGGTTTTTGTCAGTGGGAAACCAAGACAGCACTCCAACTTTGTCAGATAAACTGCACGTATATGAATGAAATCTGATTGAATCAAAAGTTCCTTTCCCAGCTCGTATCCTGTTACACATTTCATCCGTTGTCTTTATTTTTCACTTTGGAGAGTGAGCACATACACAAAATAAGTAAAAATAGAATTAAAGTTCCAATTTGATGTTAGTCAACAATCTTATCGCAATTTCTACTTCCAACTGTTTTTTCAGCCAGGAGGAGGTAAAGCTGTGTTTTGTTCTCTCTCTCTCTCTCTCTCTCTCTCTCTCTCTCTCTCTCTCTCTCTCTCTCTCTCTCTCTCTCTCTCTCTCTCTCTCTCTCTCTCTCTCTCTCTCTCTCTCTCTCTCTCTCTCTCTCTCTCTCTCTCTCTCTCTCTCTCTCTCACACACACACACACACACACACACACACACACACACCAGAACCTGGCTGTCTAGTGGCTATGCTATGAATATGGTGATTACCATCAACCATCCTTTCTAGGCACACTGATGCAAATTAGCCAGAAGGAGGACTCTGAAGCAATAGCAGTTTTACTGTGTTCTATGTTAAGGAAACTCTTGAATGTCCTCAAGGTAAATATTCATGGGAGAAAAATTAAGATGTATATTTTAGTACGCTCTATGGGGGGAGAGAAAGAGAGCACGAGAGAGAGTGTGCTGTTTGCTTCACTTCATATTCTGTTCCATCTCCACTTCCTGGCAATTTTGCCAAGTGAAACAGTTAGAAAACACTAGTTATTAAAATTTTCTCTTAGATTTAAGGCACTCAGGTAAGCACTCTTGGTGATGCTGGCACTGACCTGCCTCTGGATGTTCTATTACTACTTCTGGAGTCCAGAGCCCAGCCTTCACGTAGCCCCTCTTCTCCAGAGTTAGGAGAAAGCTGCCATCTCCAACCACAAGCTCCCCACTGTCCAGGCGTTCCAAAATACCCTGAAAAAAGAGAGAAAAATCACCTAAGCCCACCCCCTTTATTTCCCTAATTTTAGGAAAGGTGGTACTATTTTTTATTTTACAGTTTTAGCTTTGTTAAAATTATCGGTGTTTAGGGCCTCCCCGGTGGCGCAGTGGTTAAGCGCTGCGCTGTGGAGCTGTCGGCAGCAGCAACGCGAGTTCAACACCCGGCCGGGGAGAATCCCACATGGCGTGGCAGACCTCTCCTGCCTCGCCCGCTGCTCCCCTCAGCAGTGTATTTCTGATCTGCCTGTTCTGCTACCCGCTCCTTCTCTGGTGAACCCTCTCGCCACCCCACGCCTCTGGCCTGTACCCCAGCTTGTATGTATAAATAAAAAAATAAAAAAATCTTAAAAAAAATTATCGGTGTTTAAAAAGCAAAGATTTTCAGAAAGATTGAGTATATTATATGTCTTGGGTAATCCAGGTACTTGTTTTGTGTGATCAAAGTGATGTGACTATTTTTTCTTAAATAACATTTAACATGAGTCAAATTATAGTGAAAATGCTAATTCCATGAAAATTATTATTTTTTCAACATATGGGAGCAGATTCTGCTAGCTGCCTAATTAATATGTCTTATTAGTTCTTTGCTGGTAGGCTTTGTTTGTAGCAGGCTGGCCAATGAGACATAGGTGGAAGTTTCTTGAAGATTTCTAGAAAAGCATTGCTTTTCTGATACAGATGCGCACTCCCTTCCATCTTGCCACTTTTTATTCTTCCTCACTGGAATGTCAGCATAAGCCCTGGAGGTCTAGCAGTCAGTTTTGCCATCAAAAGCATGTTAAGGCTAGTGGAGCTTCCTGTTCCTTAATGACATCACTGAGTACTTGTAGCAGCTATGGACCTCCAGACCTCTTGCTAAGTGAGAAAAACCAACCTATTTTTTGTGTAAACCACAGAACATAATCCTAGTGGACACACGTTTTATAATTATGCCCCACATTTTCCAGCATGTCCGAGGATATTTTATTATCTAGTATTCTCAACAATTCTGAGAGGTAGGCAGGGGAGACAGTTTCCTTACAATTTTATAAATGAGGAAACTGAGGTTCAGAAAGGTTAAATGACTTGTTCAAGATCAAAAATTAAGTAAAAAGCAGACTTTTTAGACTTTAAAAGAGATCTTCTAAATTCCTAATGACTTTTTTCTATTTCCCTACCTTTCTATTCATCCCACCCATCATTTAAATAAGGGGTTGTAATCAGATCAGTTAACAATGAGATTATGATTTTCCTTGTCTAAAACATGCCTTCCTGGGTACCACACCAGCTTCCCCTCTCACTTCCTTTAGGTCTTACTTAAGTCAAGTGCCATCTTTTCAGAGACACTTTCCCTGACTACTTCATTCAGAACTGCAAACACCCATGTGGTGATCTCCATCCCTGTTGTTCAGACTGCCTTAGTTAATTGTTAAAAATACAAGGCTAGTTCATTTCAGGCCCATCCGCAGCTAGATATAAAACACAATATGGATGGGGAAGAAAATCTCCAGTTGCCCTTTCTAGCCAGTCATATCTGCAGTCAAGTAAGGTACATTAGAAGGGATTTCACTGGAGACTGAGCACCAGGTCACCACACCCACAACATCTCCATTTTGCTGTAGAGGTGAACTGGAGCCCAGCTGTGTTAGCTGTGTTAACCATAAACACTGATTTCACAGAGAGAACTGATTTTGGTTATTTCCCCCTATTTTTAAATCTAAAAATGAATTTTAGCTAAATGTGAACACATTTACTATACATTTCATATATCTCTGTACAACCCTCCATCAAATACAATTCTTTGTTCCTATTCTGTACATTTGAAACATACAAAAGGACCTCAGTTTTAAACTTTTCTCAAGGCCTTCCCACATGGCAGGTATCCCCTATGCAAAAGGAAAAATGTTGGAATAAGACTAGATCACTGTCCTCAAGAAGCTCAAAGTCTGGCTAGCTTGGCAAAGACCAAGAGGTAACAAAACATCACAGCACAATGTAATAAATAAGGCTGCAGAGGCAGACAGAGGAGAGAAGCAGAGATATAGTTATCTTTATCAAACTTCATCTGAGAAATCTAACACACTTCAATTAAGTTAACTGTTAAGAATCAAATTCAGTCTTATACATCAAACAATTCTAAAGGGGAAAAACATTGGCACACAATTTGGGTGTTACAGGTTATTCTTTCACTTCCCACAACCAATCTGTCACAGGGTTACAGTGACAGTCCTGTTAGCAGTTTGGAACCAAGCAAAATGGGAGGCAAAATGTGGCTTGACTGATTTTCCAATCTCCATCAAATGATAGGACTAGGGAGAAGGTTTATTCTGGCTTTTTCCCCAAGCATCTCTATTTAACACTTCTGGTGGCTGTTCCCCCATCCATGAAATATTCCACTGTACACTATCTTCCATCCTTGCCAGAGCAAAATCTTTTCTGATCTACTCTTATTTGTAATTATCTACTCCTTTGAATCCTCCTTAAGTTCACACACCTTCCATTCCTGCACTCAACACCTCTCTTGAAGTATTTAGTTTCTTACCTTTTTCCTTTGTTTGCCTCAGATGCTTAAGGGCATGTCTCAATTGTCTGTATCCTTACTTCCTCATACAGTAGACAACATAGGGAAGGCCCTTAAATTATGTAAGTTAGCAGACAGACGGCTTTGAAAATATCATGTCTCGAGAATATATGCTACAATTTGGATCCCAAGGAGACAAAAATGGGCGATCTTTAAAAGAAAATTAGCTAGGGTTTTAAGAAAATTATACTACATATTTTGACTATCTTTAAGATACCAAATAGAGGCAAGATATTTTGATCTGTTATCTGGATGTCTGACCAACATTTAAAATTTTGCCAGCTTTCTAAATAGTCATTAGTAAAATAACTAAATTACCTAAATTACCAAGATTTGAATTAAACAGACACATTGTTTAATTCCCCCTTCACTATAAAACCTACTATCTCAATTAATGATTAGACCAGTATAATCTTAAGACAACTCCAGAATGGTAGAGGGATGTGTCAGTGAAGACCAGTACATTTAGATTTTCATTCTATCTTTCCTTTTGGTTTGGTAGTGAATCTGTTGTGAATCTACTAGTGAGTTCTGAGAGGCATTTATGCCTTCTTTGAGCAGCACTATCACTATCCAAAACCTGTGGATTGAAAATTTGGCTACAGGGCAGCTCTACTCATGCAGAGGAGGAGATTCACCTCCATGGCAGGAGACAGCCAGAGAGCCAATTTGCCTACAATATCTACCTATCTGAAATTGTTTTCTTTGGGTGAAAGAAGCAGTTGGAGGTGACTTCAATGGCAATTACATGAATTCTTAAAATGTTCTTGTTAGGTGAGAAGAGAAGTGAAGATTAGCTCCTTCCCACTAACATTTTAACTCCCAGGTACACATTAACACGGATTGTCATTATGATAATCTTGGTGTTGCAAGAGCAGAGGCCAGGAAGAAATTGAACGGGGATAGCCTATTTTAAAAGTCTTTTTAAAAAACCAAACTATGAAAGTAAACACAGCATCACAGAAAGTCTACTGAAAGAAATCAGTACAATGTTTTTTGCTTCTTTATCTTTTTTATTATGCTCATTTTCTTCAGTACTCACGTTTTACTTTCATAATCAGAAAAATATCTCTAAAATATGTTTCTGTTGTGTTTTTCACACTCATATTCCACATCTTATGTAACTGTTACCATTATTGTGTCATTCCCTCCAGTATGTATTTATATATTTTTACATAGTTGGGATTAGCCTGCACGGTATTTCCTTTTGCAATTTAACCACTGCCGAGCACTTTTGCTGATCCCATGCTTAACATTTTAGTTAGTTGCCTAATAACTTATTAAGGGCATGGAAGATTATTTAGAGAGCCCACTGTTGTAGGGCATCTTTGTTGCTCCCAACTTTTTGGTATAAAAGAACCAGTGATGCACATTTCCATTCCTATATCACTGCTTCCTCCCCCCCCCCCCCCTACCATCTGAGTTACAGAGCACAGGTGGGTTGCTCTGAAGGGTCCTGGAGATGTCCCACGTCCAAGTTCAAACGCTTCCCCAACATTTTGGTAATTCCTTCTACCCATCACGCACACACCCTCCGCAAAAATGGAGGAGCAACACAGACAGTAGGCAACTAGACCTAGAGTGGCCAAGAGGAAAGTGAGAGAAAGGGATTGTCCGGAGCGGAGAGGCAGAAGGACCCCTCAGCACTGCACCCTCCGCCTTCTGCCACGGGTCTGGGAGAGTCCGCGCCGGGACGGTTTCAGGCCAGTCCGCGGATCGCAAGGCTTTGACTCTTCTCAAAACATGAAAGAAACGAGTTCTGGAGCCTGAAGAACTAAAGAGCAGCGGGTAGGAAATGAGAGCGGAGGTGAGCGCGGCTTCTCAGCTGGCAGGCTAGCCTTCGAATCACCCCGCACTAGATCGGTGACGCGGCGCTCGTGCTTGAACTCTCTGAGCCTCAGTTTCCTCACCTGTACAATGGGGATAAATTTTGCGTGAAGCGCTGTAAGCAATGCCAAAGAGAAAGGGCTCTGTAAAAGTTACCGAAGATTGTTATCTAATCCCCACAGGAGGCAGCACCGGCATCCCCAGCAAATCGCGATCCGGTAAACTGAGGGTTCGGAGACCTCAGATACCTGGCCAAGCCCACAGGGTTTGGCTAGACGTTGAAGTGGGCCTGCAGGGCTGAGCACGTCGGGGGCTGGGCTCCCGAACACTCACCTTCTTGGCCCCGGGGCATGAGGTCGGTGCCATCTTGTAGTGACTTTACCGGCAGGGCACCGGGTCTCGCGGGCGCGCTAGTTCAGGAGTCCGCCTTTCGCCCGGGGGAGGGTCCCACCGCCTTCCAGCCGGCTCCGAGGCCCCAGGCTGTCGGCTGGCCTCAGAACAGGTGCCCGCGCCGTGGGTCTCGGCCTCGCCATGCTCCGCCCAGGAGCGCAGTGGCTCCGGGGCCTCGGGTTTCGGAGCTTCCCGCTGCGGGGCTCCCACAGCGGCCTGCGCTCAGTCTCAGGCATCAAAGGGTGAGTGGGGGTCCCGCCTGCACAGAGGTCGGAAGCCTAGGGCTGCTGGGGTGGGAGCGATGGGCTGAGACAGTCTTCTGGGCTTAGAGGGCGCTTTGGCTTCTGAGAAACAGACATTCGGGTTTCTTCTTGAATTCACTACGTTTTCTTTTCCATACACAACGTTGCAAAGTGAAGCGATATCAAATGGTTCTCTGTGCAAAATCTATTTCCCTAGTCCCTTTCCAGTCAGCTGTTAACTGAGTCTTCTGCATCCAAAGATAGTTTATTTGTAGTGACTTATGTGTAGGCAAATAAAGGTGTAAATGTGTTCTTCTTTGACTTACTTAAAACTTGCTTTATTCAATTATCGGTATTCTTGGAGATTGTTCCATAGCAGCACATATTAATGTGCCTTATTCTTTTTGATGGTTGCATAGTTTTCCATCCTGTCAATATTCCACAATATAATTAAACTCTCTTTTAATAAGCATTTAGACTGTTTCCAATTTTTTGTTACTGCAAAGATAAGCATATGAAAAGTATACTCATATATTTGGGTACATAAGATAGTCTGTCTATAGAATTAATTTTCAAAGTTAAATTGCTGGGGAAAAAACATTTACAATATTGTACGTTTGAAATATTGAAAGACAGCATCAAATTATCCACTAAGTCAGTGGTGTCAGCCGGCATATCCCCCACCAGTGTATGTCTTTTATTCAAATCTTGCCTGGTACCTTTTCTAGGTGGAAACAATATTCCCTGTTTCAATTTGTCTGCATTTAAACAGGAGCATTGCTGAGCATCTATTTTGGTAGATTACTCATAGCTGCAAGGTAAAGCTTCTGTTTACTAACATCATGACTTGACTCAATTTTTATTTTATGCCCAATGACCTGAAATTCTGGCATCAGAACATCTGGTTTTGAGTTCTATCCATTCATTCTTTCATTCAACAAATATTTACAGGGTGTCTGCAATATGCTAAACTTGCTTGTAGGGCTGGGCCCTCAATAGCCACTGAGTCACAGTTCCTGCTTCATCAGTTATACAAGATGTGACCTTACGCTTGTGAGTTTGTTTCCTCATCTATGAAATGGAGATATATGCTCTAACTCACAGGATTACTGCAAATATTAAATGAGGGGATGCATATGAAGCTGCTTTGTAAAGTGAAAAGCAGCACAAAAATAAAACGTGCAACATATTAGTATATAATAGTGATACATTTATCCAATGAAAAGTAAAATATAAGCTTGCAAACATGAGTTGACCTGCAAAACTCAGGACTCTCCAAAAATATATTTTTACTATTCATTTGGCAAACTGTGTAGTTCTATATTGGATAAATCAAAATTCAAATGATTTTATTTCTATTGCATATTCTTTATATGCCTAATTCCAAATTATCAAGAAGGTGTTTTATTTTGGAAAACACTGGAGCAGTCACACCAACAATCTACAATGTTTCATGCTTACTGTAGAAAGAGGGGACCTGGGATTTTTGCATGATTCCTATTTTATTTAATTGCCAGTGTTTATGACCATCCTTGACTGCTTCCAGAAGGAATTTAAGATAATTATCTACATCATTTCAAAATACTAATTTTAGTTTGGAACCCATTGTATCATGCTGGGAAGAAAAATACTACACATTGAGTAATGCTTTATCACTTATTGCCAAACTGAACCTTTACAACTCCTTTTTGCAAATAAATTTTGAGATTCTTATCTAAATTTCTTTAAAACAGATATTCAGTTGGATTGGGGTCTCAAACTCAGGTTTTCTGATCTTAAATTCTTTACACTTTATATTTCATCTGATCACTGTCTTAAAAGAAATCATATTTGAACACACTCACAAAATATTTCTTGTCACCAGTATAATTGTTTCAACTACAGTATAAGATCTCCCCAGGCCTTTTAAAAATGGATTTCTATGCAAACTGGTGAGGTCGTGTGTTCATTTTTTTTACTTGTATTGCACATAAAGAAATAATTAAAAACATTTCAAAAATAAGCAAAAGTACTGGACTATATATATATACTGTGATACTAGAAAACAAAGAACTAGTCAAAGAACCTTCCGTTGGCCAGATCTGGGAAAATTTGAATAAATATGGGAAATTAGAATAAATGGTGAATAGTAATGGGTCGTAACCCACTGAATACAATAAATAACCATGAGTTAGTATTAATATAAACAACATATAAGTGACAGAACAAGAGAAAGAAAATTAGCTCCTTACAATAGAATACCAACTGATAAATATAAAAGGAATAATGGAGTTTGGAAATAATAATGAGATTCTAAAACCACTCAGTGAAGGTTTTATGTGGAGCAGAATTTTTGAGCATTCACAAAGCAACACCCTACATACTACTTTTAGTTACAAAGCGGGGTGGAGAGTGACTTTACGGGAAGTCACCAGACATAAAACAACACCAACAATAGGATAAGATGATATCATAATATGATATCATGCACTTGGAAGGACACAGTATAATTTCAGTGGTTATCTTGATAAAAATATATAACCTGAATGTTTTCATGAGGAATCACCAGAAAAACTCAGAGTAAGATGTGTTCTATAACGTAAATGGCCAGTACTCTGAAAAAATATCCAAGGTCATGAAGCACAAAACTTTCCCATTAAAGGGAACTAAAAGAAACAGCATCCTGAATTTGATCTCTAACTAGAAAAAATAGCTCTGATGTCCACTCTTGGGACATTTGATTAAATTTGAATCCAAATTATAAGTTAAATAATACTATTCTATCAATGTTAAAGTTTCTAATTTTTATAGCTAGACTGTAGTCATACAAGAGAATGTCTCAAATATATATTATGAAGTATTTGATAGTAAATTGTAGATATCATCTCCCTTCTCGGTATTCTGGAAATTCCCTTTACTTTTTTTCAATAATGAAAATATAAGTTTCTAGATTAATTTTGAAGGGAGATTAGAATCTTGATATCAAGACTGTTCAGCAATGTTATCTTTTTCAGATAAATATATTATTTTCTTCCAAATAAAGACTACTAAGACAGACAGCATAATTAGTATCATTATATCAATTTTAGGGAAGTTTCTATGTGGTCTTTTTCTGTTTAAATATTATCTTCAAAATGATAATTTTCAAAGTCTTGTGTTACTAAAATATAATATGGGGACTCTCCCTAGAATCTTTAGTAATTCAGACCCTGAACCTCTAAGACAAATTAATATAACAGAAGGATTAGTGCCTCAGAAATAATAGTAAGAATTACATAATAAGATATAATTTTCATTAATATAGTCTGACATTTACACTGGTTACCTAGTGTTCTAGATACTTGCATATAGCAGTAAACCAATAGATCAAAACAGAGCCTTGGGGCTCCAGCAAGAGATCTCTCTGGTGGGACGTTGCTGCCACATCAGGTTTCTTTGAACTTTCATTACCCTGTGCTTTCCTGCCACATAACCATCCCCACAGCCTGGAGTATTTTTTCCTTCTCAGTTTGTCTATTTAATTTTTACTCATCCTTCAGACTTTTAAAAAACAAACTTCTTCCATATATACTCTTATAGAATCCTCCTTTATAGCAACTTTCATTATTTCAATGAATTGCATTGTTGCAGTTTTCACATTTATGTACTTATATGATTGATATATTTATAAGCTTGTAATTTCTAAGCTTCAGAGTATAGAGGCAATGTTGGTTTATCATTGCTTCATAGTGTATAGTGCCCAGCTCATGGTAGGAACTGAGGAAAAAATAAGTAAAATGGGTAAATGAATGAGTGAAAGAAATATGTGCATCAGAAGTATAATTCAGAGTAATAATTAACACCCTGCCCACCCTACTGATCCCTACTAGCATTGTATTCTCTGGGAGATGTATCATGTAGGAATGATCAAGATAAGTCAAGAGGAAACCATGATTATTTTTAAATTTATTCAAGCAACACATATATTAGATGTAGACACTAGGCTGGGGCCAAGGATCAGTGATGAATAAGACACTCTCCTTCCCTTTAAGAAGCTCATGATTCAGTTAGGAAGACAGTCGTACAAATAAATATATCAAGCCACTGAGCAATAATTATAATTAGAGAAGCATGTACATGGGGAGAGGAAGCTAAGTGAGGAAAATTTTACTCCATTTGGCTCTCTTTCACTTGGGAAACATTGAAGGGAAGAGTAGTCCAAGATTAGTAGATGGTAAACTTCACCATGATTATAGTTTTCCAAGTTATAATACAATTATAAGTGTGCTTTTTAAGTAGACTGAGAAAAATTATTCTCTAGATTCTGAAGGGTAAGAGAGAGCCAAACTAATAACGAATCTTAGAAATTTAACTATAAAAATTAGGCAATGGGGGAGGGGCGAGAGAGGGTACCCAATGGACTGTAGTGGAGAATATGGGTACTTCGGTGATAGATGTGGTGTGGTATTTACATCTGAAGAGGTGTGAACCTGTACCTCTCTGAATTATATACAGTGTTGTAAACCATTACCTCAATGAAAAAAAAGTTACTTGTTCAATTCTTTAGCTATATTAGTTACCTACAATGGGTCAGAATTACATGGAGTAGGACTCAAATGCCCTCACCTGCCTCCCTCAACCAGGTTGCCTAAGGCAAAGTTTAGATGCTCCAGTGATTAAATTAGCACCATGCAAATCTCACAGGTTCAAGATACTAGAGAACAACTAAGGAAAATCACACTAGTTAGAAAAAGCTATAACTACCATAACCTAGTAAAGCTACCATTTTTAAAAATTGTATTCCAGAGAGGAAAAGCCACCTTTACCTCCAGAAACAAGATGGAAAGACAGAGCAGAGACAGTGATAATTGGCGGTGGCTGTGTTGGTGTGAGTCTGGCTTACCATCTGGCCAAAGCTGGGATGAACGATGTGGTCCTACTGGAGAAGTCAGAACTGACTGCTGGATCGACCTGGCATGCAGTAAGAAAACTGTAATATACACTGAATTATGCCATTAGTGTGATCAGTTTGCTTCCCATTCATGACTCCCACTTCCAGCTCTTTAGAGTTTCCTTCCAGTAGTGTTGGAAAGTACATTCTGGTTTGGTTAGTATTATTCCAGGCAGTGAGCAACATTTGTGATGTCTTTGTCTTGAACATATGGCTTCTGGATTCAAACCCTGGGTCTGCCATTTCCTACCTGTGTGACTTCAGGGTAAATACTTAAGTATCCATTTTCTGATGTGTAAAATGGGAGTATTAATAGTAACTACCCAACAGGGTTGTGATAAAGACTGAATTAATATGTGAAGATTGTTAAACACGTGGTATTTAGCAAATGTTAGTTTTGTATTGAAGGAGAATGGCTGGGTGAGCCTGAATATGGTTTGAGACCTTTATCTATATTCCATCACCTGTTTTTAGTGGCCCTTTTACAGAAGTGTATTTACGATTTTAATTTTGTGCTGTGAGATACATTAAGTCATGAGACTTGGCTTCATGGGGACTTAACTATGATGGCAGAAAATGTGCGATAGAGCTTTCATGTTGTGTTAAATAAAGCACACAAGTCAGTCTTGCATATCTAATGGTATACATAATTGTTCCAGTGCTACATATAATTGAGCTCAAATGGAAAGTTGCTCAGGTAAATGAGGTGATTGACACTGCTTTCATATGGCCACACTAATTATCTCTGAAGTCAGCTAAGGATGAAAGAGGAAGTTTTTATGACTGTCACTGCAATTTTCATTTAGAGGGTGGATGAAATGGGCAGAGTTAGCCACTGCTCATCATTACTTCCTTTGATTAGCTTTTCTCTGCTAAATCAAAGGCAAGAGGGAACCCTGCTTTTAGGGGTGTTTTAATGTTTAGAATCTACCTAAAGTATGGGGTGGAAGGCCAACCACGGCAAGAGCTGCCTGTCTCCAGCTGAGTTTGGGAGAGAGGGCTTCCAGAACAGCTCTTTGTCCTCAGACTACCAGGAGTCACATGGTCAGACCATGCCCACTTCCTAGAAAAGTTGCAAGCTGGCTCCTCTCACATCATTCTTCCCTCCTTCTTTCCTTCTAAATGCCTCATTCCTCCCCCTGGGAGGTGCCCTTCCTCCCTGAGAATAATTTTGGCTTCTTTACCAGTATACTTATTTCTTGTTTCACCTGTTCTCCCTCAGCCTGCTTCCTCCAACCTGGAGAGACTGGTCAAGGAAGCCACCAACACTGCTGGCTCTTCTCCCCACATTAGAGTTTCTGTGTAAGCCTTCTGTTTATTATGTAAAAGAAAGCCTGCATTTCTCCATTAACTCTCCTGCAACTTCTCCTTAGTAGACTTCAGTCACTCATGGAACAAATGTTTAGTTAAAAACTATATTGTGTCAGGCCAGCATTGTTCTTGGCAATGAGGAGATGCAGTGAACAGTTTCTGCCCTCACAGAGTCACAAGGCAGTTGATGGGGCAGCTAGAACACAACCAAGGCTTGAGAGTGATCAGTAGACATGAAGAAAAGTAAAGTGGCTAAAGGGATGAAAAGTGATGAAAGAAGAGAGGAGCTACTTTCAAGAGAGGCAGGAGACTGGACTGTGCAGGTGAGAGCAGGGAGGCAGAGGGGAATTTAGGCCAGTGGGAATATCCTAAGAAGGAGGGTTTGTACCGTTTTCGCACTTCTACATTATTAAGGAGGTCATATACTTTCATATTTTAATGCTTATTTGATTTTTTGTATTTAGTTGGTTTGATCAACACACAGCATTTCAGAATAGATTACTGGATTCTGCGATTTTACTTCTCTGTCATTCCATGAATTTAAAAAAAGAGCGACATACCTTTAGCCTATGTTCTTTTAAGAAAAGTAGGCAAAGTTTTTAAGTTAATAGCTTCTTGTTAAAAGTTAACTACAAAATAATTTTCTGTTAAGCAAAGAGGTACTAGAGTGAGTAAAAAAGGCATTATCCAGCTTTGTGAGCAATGTACCATGCTACGGTTAACAAAACGAGAGTCACACAATGTGAGCTCAAGATGGAATCAGGGATCACAAGCCAGGTTATTTGTTCTCCTAGGAGTAGGAGAAAGAAGTTATTCCAAGAAAATGATTCTAGGACTTTTTGCAAATCAAGGAGGCTTCCACTGAAAAGCAACATGAAGAAATCCCGCAAACTGGGAATTTTTAACATGAGGAAATACTTAGAACAGACATCACAATGTGGACATTTGGCTAGCTAGTTGAAGGGACAGACTAAAAATTAAAGGCAGTCTTACTGAAGTATAGCATGTACTCAATGTTAAATCTGTCTAGAGAGAACAAGAATCAAGTGTTTGGGGAGGAAGGCATAGCTTGCTAAGTGACTATTCAAAATGGAGTGACTAATAAATCTCGAGCTTTTGTTATATTTTAATAACACTCTTGTCAGCATGTGGCACCACTACTAACATGGAATGCTTCATGGGTGTTGGAGGGAAAGGGGTGAAGTTGGAATGAGAAATAGATTTGGGACATGGGGTACCAGGAGAGGCTGCTCCTGGGCATAGTGCCAAAGTGGGTGATTTGGAGGACTGAGGACTTTTGGGTCATAGGAAAACAACATTAGAAACTTCTATTTTTATCTAAAACTCTAAGAAAGAAACTTTACTAATCTTTATAAATAATATCCACCTTTTAATGTAGGTGATGAACATATTGTATGTGTATGATTCCAAGATTGTCTAAGTACTTTACACTCTACAATGGGAAATTTTTCATTCTTTTATCTTCAGTCAATCATTACATACTACAGATAACCTACTATAGAATATCATCCTTTTGATTAATTTTATAGAAATGGATTTAATAAAGTTATGATGACAAAGAAAACAATAATCTTGAGGTCATTGTATTACACACAAATTTAGTGCTTATCTCATAACAATATTTAAGAGCATTGTGAAACTTAAAATCTTTCTTTTTTTTTTTTTTTTGTTTTACAAAGCGACAAGCGTCCCAAACTTTGTGATCTTTGTAAGTGAGACAATGACTGCTATTCATTGACATGTGGCAGATACATATAAAAATCTAGATGTGGTCTATCCTTTCAAAATAAAGGCGATGTTGCAATCAGCGCAAAATAACTACTTTTTGAAAAATAGACCTGTTGGATAGAGAACATTTTGATAAGGGATGTTTGCAAATGTTGGTATAATTTTTAAGATTTTCCTGGCTGAAAGTAATATATATCACCTAGGAAAGCACTAACACATGCAAGAGATAAAATCTTTAGCACATCTTAATTTTTTTCCAAATGAGTTTCTGTGGGATTTGTACCCATTTATTCAGAATACAAAAATGCAATACCTTCCAATTAGTTTATGACAATAAATGATGGATAAGAAAATATGAAACATTATGATCAGATTTCAGCGGAAACTTACAGGTGGTGACTGGAATGGAGGAAGTGTTACGTGGGTGCAGGCAAAGCAGCCACTAGGGTGTGCTTCTTTTTCTCTGTACCAATGACGATATCTTCAGCTACCACAGCAATCAAACCAGTCTCAAAATAAAACAAGCCTTGAATAGGCCTTCAAATCACTATTTTACCAATATCAATTCAATATATGTATTTTAGTTATGAAGTGTGTTACTCACATGGCTCTTGCTAAAGTGTTATTCATAGGCTTAATATTCAAAGCTTGATTCTAAAAAATTCAAAAGCTTTTCTATACAAAAAAATAAAATAAAATTTATACGAAGTGTTTAATTAATTTCAAGTTGTTTCTGTTGCAATCAGTGACATGATCTGTCCTAATATAGTCGTGCATATTTATGTCTCAGATAAAGAAATACATGTATTTACTGGGTATGCACCAACATTTTTATTGGATGTGAGTGCATGTAACTAAAAGATTTGGAACTAACTAAGAGATTTGGAACTACTGAGGCATGAGGATGACTTGGAGTCAGTAACTTTTTTGAGGCTATTGAGACTCCTAAAAGATGGAGAGGGATTATGAAAGTGATAGGAGAACATCACTAGTTTTAGCATTCATCGATGATTTTTTCCAGCTCCATCATTCTTGTTAATTCTCACTCTACTATAAAAGCTCTCTCTTTTCCCTACTTTAAAAGCTATTTATATCAATAATGGTTTATAAATTCTTATTTTATTTAAAGGGATAATTCTTTTTTAAATTTTTTAATTAATTTTATTTTTTTTATTTGTATCTTTTACATTGTGTATTCCCCTTGGGTAACCCACCATCAGTTCACCCATGACCCATCACTGTAGTCCCTTGTGCTCTTTTCTGCCCCATTTTGAGCCCTTATCCTCCTCCTTCTGCGCTGAGTGTCTCTCTCTTGTTTGGTTCCCCTATATTCCTGTTATAAGTGAAACCATTCGATATTTTTCTCATCAAAGGGATAATTCTTAATGATTATTCAAATCTGTTTCATCTTTCCTCCTTTATCTTCTTCACTATCATAATTTTCCTTCTTCAGATCAAAGGCAATCTCCTTTGTTTTCTTCCTTGAAGACTTCCGTGACTTTTTCATCATCCTCTCTTCTTTTAGTTCCCCTAGTTCTTATGTTTTTCTCTATGCAGTCTGCTACTTAATCATATTTTAATCTTAATCATAATCTTACTTAATCTTAATCTTTATTTAGTTGTTTCATGTGTGAACCTCATGACCTCAGTCAGACTATAGACTCTTAAAGAGTAAGAACAAATTTTTCTTTCTCCCAACTTTCTATTTGATATATCCTTGCTGAAGTCCAGCAAAGAAAAACATATTTTATTCTTACATCCCATGTGCACAAATTAACAGTAAATACCATTACGTTCAAATAACTTACAGAAAAAAAGCACATAAGTTTGACCCAAATTTAAAACAAAGATTAAAAGATAAAAATCTGCTGTTTTAGCAGCAAGGAAATGAGGGTACTATGAGTTGTTTAATAAGTATACTATTTCAGTAAAGTATACTCGAAATAAGTATACTATTTCAGTAAAGAAAGTAACTTTTCCTTGACTAGGAATTCCTAGAATTTGCCCCCTAAGCATAGTCTCTTGGGCTAAATGTCTTGAATAACAATTTTTCAAAAATGAACCCATGTGACACGTTCAGATGAAAAATCATTAACTCATAATTTTATGAAAATATCTTTTAGGGGTGGATAGAAACAGGCTGATACAGTGTAGACATGTAACATGGCTTTCTGGTGGTCGGGTCAAACGCAGATTAGAAAATCCTGATGTGTAAATGGTGAATAAAACCTTAAGCTAGTGTTTATGAATGCCGTTGTCTCAACTGAGAGGAGGCACATGGAAGAAAAAATTGAGTTCTCTAGTAGATACTTGAAAACTAGAGATTCTTTATGATTGGACTAGAAAAGGTCATGTGTACACAGGATACCAAGCATGTAAAGGAGAATGTAGTGTTTGAAAGTTAGAGCTGGACCTGCAGTTCCATCATAATGGATTTTTCTCAAAAAAGAAAACAGAAAAGAAAAAGCTGTCTATATGTCCAAATGCTTGAACAAATACCTGAAACCCAAGGATTCTGGTCCACAAAGCATGATTAATAAACGTTAAATAGGGTGTTTTGAGTTCAGGGGAACCAAAGCCCTACTACTCCCACAGATTAACCTTTAAGTACTCCTAAATAGATTTTATTTTGAATAAATTGTGCCCTGATGAACTGTGCTCTGATAAATAAACTGTAAAATGGGGCCCTAGACACTTAATTGAGAGAACCTGCTTCTATAGTTGCTTAGAATTCTTTGTCTGGGTACTGAATTGCATCTGTCAATGATGATAAAAGGGGTTTTGGCATCTAACATTTAGGTATTTTTCCTGACAGCAATTAATCAGTATTTATCAACAAATATTTGTGGAGGAGAGTCTATGTGCTCATTAATCAGGTTGAGCTTCAACAATAATCTATTTGCCAGTTCACCAGTCTTGAATTTTGGAAATATCAGAGACGGGAACAGGAGAGCTGCTCCTTTCCAGGAAATGGTGGGAACTGGGTCAAAGAAAACTCTTTGCTTCATAGTCCTTCTCCTGAAGGGAATTCACATGATTGATTTGTTGAGTATGATTTGAGTTCATATGTATTCCATACACCCATGCCATCCCTAATAGCATGTATTCTTAAATTCCCATCTAAATTATCCTATTTCTGAATCTCTGACAATCCTTTTTCTAGTCCTATTAAGGACCTAATGTTTATTTCCTTTGACTGGTTCTCACATTACTAATATGATTCAAATTTGGATCTTAAAGCTCTGATATGAGCCTCATATTCTGGTGTGCACACACTGGTGCTGTTGTGGGCTCATCCCAATGGACTGGCTGATAATTTCTTGTCAGTGAGAAATAACTGCTTAAAAATAAATTATCGGCATCTTCAGAATGTTAATTTTTTTCAGAATTTCTTTTTCTTCCCGCTTTTAAGGCAGGTTTAACAACATATTTTCATCCTGGAATAAACTTGAAGAAAATACATTATGATAGCATCAAACTTTATGAAAAACTGGAAGAAGAGACTGGACAGGTAAATGCATTTAACTTGAAGTTACCTTTTAGGTCAGATTAAGAAATATAGGAAATTCTGGAAGGAATTTTATAGACCATGCTATGTGGCCGAGTGTAGTGACATCAGTTACTTATGAATTGTTTAATGTGATTGAGAAATCTGATGAGAGTTTAAGGTAAGACCTCCTAGAGTTTGCTTTATTATAAATTTAATTTCTTGAAATTTATTATCCCTGAATTAACTGCTCTTATTGATTTTCTTAAATTAAGGAAGAATAAAACAGCAAATTTCAAAAAAAATATTTAGTCAGTTACTGTATCTAGAAACTAAGAAAGCATATCCGTTCAGCGTTTGGATTGTAAAGGACCTGACAATGTCCTGCATACCTGCCAGATTCTCACACAACATTGAAAAAACTTCACTGAAAGTCCCCACTTTTATTTTTACTCTTTTCATATTTATTGGAACTCTCAAAGTGGCAGGCAAAGAGTATCTGTAGGTTAAGACTGGAGTCTACTTAAATATTTCATGCTGTTTCCCTTACCTCGAGCCATCAAGTGGCTCCCCACTGTCTGTAGGACAACCGCCAAAGAAGGAGGGTCTTCAGCTGAACCCGGCCTGCCTTTCCAACATCTTCTCTAGCTCCTCTTTGCTATGGCCACAAGCTGCAGCTACTCTGAATTATCTATAGCTCTAAAAGGTGCTGTGTTCTCTGACTGAAACAACTTACCCTCCAGTCTCCATCTTGGGATGAACCCTCCACCCTTCCTGGGTTAGCCCCCTTTTAGAAGTCAACTTTGACTTCTCCACCTGCCAGTCAGGCTAAGCTGGGGGCCACATGCCCAGCTAAGATTCTAAGATTGTTCTAAGACTTCTGTATACTTCTCTTGTGGTTTTTGCTTCATAGGTCTTCCCTATAAGGTATGAGCAAGTAGAGGGCAAGGACTACACCTTTAATCTTATCACCAAGGACCTAGTTGAGTGCTTGGATAATGAAAGGAATACAGTAAATGCAAATGACTGTTAATTTCACTCCACATTTAATCTCATCACTTCAGCATTCTGATTTTTCATATCCCCTTCTAAAATCCTTTGTCTTTCTCTTTTTTATATAATTTTCTTTTCCTGTGTTAATATACAATCCCATGTTATTATAATTATGCATTTAGCTGTCTGCATTCACCTGTTGACTGTAAGCTCCATCCAGGCAGCATCTTTGCCTCTCTTGTTCATTCTGGCACCTCTACAGCTTAGCAGAGTGCCTGGCACAGAGGAAGCACTTAATAAGTAGTTGTTGAATGATGTCTTTTCATAAGGCACAAATATGTTATATAGTTAGCTCTTTCACTACATAGTCAATCTCTCTTCTGGACAGCTGCATTTTCTTTGTGCTAGAGAATCATGATTAATTTGTGTGCTTTTGTTAAAATTACTGTCACAGGTGGTGGGATTTCATCAACCAGGTAGTATCAGAATTGCTACAACTCCTGTAAGGGTAGATGAATTCAAATATCAAATGACTCGAACTGGCTGGCATGCAACGGAACAGTATATTATTGAACCTGAAAAAATTCAAGAGCTGTTCCCTTTACTCAACATGAATAAGGTATTTATTTTAAGGGCATTTTCACCATTTGTTGACTTCAATAATGATTAGAAAGAGTTATTCTAAAAGCTAATTAAAAATAGAAAAATAATTTGTGTGCACATTTTGAATAACAAAATCAGATGATTAATGGTGGAATTTGAGTAAGTTGCAAGGTGGGCTATTATGTATGCTAAATGAAATATGAAAAGGTAATGAGAAACATTAGTCTTATACCTATGACAACTGAGAGAACATTCTTAATACTTTTCTATTACTTCCCCCACCCCACCCCCACCCCAGACCTAGAAGTTTTCATATATAAACCTTCTATTTGAGAACTTCAGAGAACACAGTAAACTGGTATGATAAACATATGTGTAGAAAGACTTGTTAAAACTTTTTCAAAATCAAATTTAGAAATACCTTGCTATGTTGCAGCACAAATATCGCCTAGCTCATTAGCTGTACTCTCTAACAGGATCTACACCAGGTATTGATCTCATTTTAACCAAACTTGTTTGAGAGAACTTAGTTGGAAATTTTGTATCCTTTTTGCTGGGTAATAATCCCATTTGATTATAAAAACAGTGACTAACAACTATATAGCACTACAGCACATATTTATGTTTCAGTACTATGCTAACTTCTTTATATGCATAATTTCATTTGATCTTCATAATAATAATGGTATATATTTTTACTAAAGGGGATATTGCCTCTTAGATTGCTTACATAATGGACCCAAGACCATTCAGTTAGAAAGAGCTGGAGCATTGATTTGAGCCCAGGCTCTCTGACTCGGCTTTGTATGTGCTACCTAAATGTGCCAGTTGGGACTCTGCAGAGCAGCAGATGTTTATGTTTCTCTGAGCCCTTGGGGCTCGTATTATTGATTTGGGTACTGGTGTTTTTTGCCCTTGTGAGGCTTTACAGACTGCTGGCACTCCTTTGTCTGTATCCTCTGTCTTTGGGTAATACTGGTATGCTGAAATATTTGTGTTGCATTGAATTGTCTGCACTGAAATTCCATCACATCTATTAGTAAGTATATGTTACATTTGTTTACATATCAATCAAGTAATGCTTTGCTAGAAGTTTGTGATATCAGAAATATTTCAAGGGTATTAGAATTAGGCATTCCCACAATGAAAATATGTGGGAAGAGTATCCTCTGGGTCAGGGGCAGTTTGCCAATTCAAATAGATATGGGTTCACTATAATAAGGACATAACCATTGTAAAATAGCAATGTGACATTGGAAGTCTGTAGTTACATGAATTCATTAAAACCAAAGTCTTTTGCACAAATTAGAGATTGGATTAGTTTCAAAAACAAAGAAAATCCTAGCCCCATGTAACCTCACTGATATAACCTACCAAATATTGGAGGAGGAATTAATACTAATCCTTCACAAACTCTTCCAAAAATAGAAGCAAATATTTCTCAACTTATTCTATGAGATCAGTATTGCCCTGATATCAAAACCAGGCAAAGACATCACAAGAAAAGGAAGATTAGTCTCCCTACAAATATTGACACAAAAATCCTCAACAAAATACTAGTAAACTGAATTCGGGGGCATATAAAAAAGACTATGTGACTTCACCAAGGAATGCAAGGTTGGTTTAAAATCTAAAAACAAATCAAGGAAATATAACACATGAATAAAATAAAGAATAAAAATACATGATCATCTTAATAGATCTACAAAAAACATTTGACAAAAGCTCCTTGCTCATATTTGGTACACAACAGATTTTTGTTGAATGGATGAGAACTAGCTATACTATTTCACTGTGTTCATTCTCCTAAAACTCATCTGAATTTTATTCTTGTTTCCATAGTAACTAGCCTGGAGCTCTGGTACAAAGTAGATGTTTAAGAAAAAATCATTGCATATATTTTTAAAATCAAGTATCTATTTCCCTGAAACCTTATATATATTTTGAACATGTGAATTTATTAACTGTACTAAACAATTACAAATAATTGACCAATTAACATTAGATTTGACTGTGAATGCAAGAAACCAAAATAATAAATGCTTCAACAAGATAGTTTATTTCTATTGCTTTTAGACAGTCCAGAACTTGACTTGTGGTTCTTTTGCTTGAAGACTTCAGGGACCCAGTTACTTTCCAGATCATTACTCTATCATTCTTAGAGTGTGACTCTTTTGTTCTTGTTTCAAGATGTCACCTAGAGCTCTAGCTATTTTGTCTGCATTCCAGACAGCAGGATGGAAAAAGGGACAAAGAAGAGGAGCAAAAGGCATATGCCACTTTTCTTTTAAAAATGGTTTGTGAAAGCTTCCACATCACACCTTTTTTATGTTTCATTGACCAAAAGTTAGTAAGAGTTCTAGCTACCAGCTGGAACTAATAGCTACCAAGGAGGTTGGAAATTCTTTGTTCTTAGTGGTTATGTGTCTAAATAAACATTTAGTTTACATTGATATGAGGGGAAGTGAGAATGGATGTTAGAGACAATTACTAACTTCTAAAATGGCCTGTCAACTTAATTCTTGGTGTGAGTCCTATGTCTAAGCTTTGTTATAGGAGAAAGAAATGCAGCCTGATCAGTATGATTCCATGATGAATTTTATTTATTTTTTATGGCAAGTTAGAGAAAAAGGGAAAAGGAAACAGAGACCCCTGCATAGACATAGGTGGCATAGAGCAGCATGTAATGAACTTTTATTAAAGTCCAGTTTTCTTAAACATTTTCTGTTAGGTTATGGACACTGAATAGTAAGTATATATTCATTGAATATTGACTTTGTGATTTAGATTTTAGCTGGATTGTATAATCCTGGAGATGGTCACATTGATCCTTATTCTCTAACTATGGCCCTGGCTGCTGGAGCTAGGAAATATGGTGCCCTTTTAAAATATCCTACACCAGTGACTTCCCTGAAACCCAGGTCAGATGGAACATGGGATGTTGAAACACCACAGGGATCTATGAGAGCAAATAGAATTGTGAATGCTGCAGGTAAGTGTTATATCTTTCTTTTTTAAATTTGTGAATTTTTGAAGTGACATTTTGAAGTGAATACTTTTGTTACAGGGTAACCCCGTGGGGTGCCTGTCTGGGTTCTCACCCATGCGCTTCAATGGTACTTAAAAGGCTCAACTGCAGACACAAACAATAAAATTAATAAAAGGGTTTATTTACAAAAAGGGAAAGAAGAAAAGATAAAGAATAAATTGGTGAATGCGTCCTGCCAGTTCCGCTAAGCTAGAATCTTATCACCTACTCAGGAAAAACTCTGGCAAATCCACACCACGGACCAAAAAAGGAACTGCAACCCCCCAGGTCTGGTTTTTAAGTCCCAAAAACCCCTCCTTAACTCCTTCCTCAGTCCTCAGTATCCATTCTTCGGTGACGATGGCATTCTGGGATTCGTAGTCCTCGGTGTCTTAGATCTCTCCAGCTTGAGGTGGGGGTGGGGTTCTGGGACACTCCCCTTTCCTGAGGACAACCCTCTTTCACTCTGATGCCTCCAGTCAAACATTTTGTCTCTTTATAAATTGCAATCCTTCTTCCATTATTTTACTCTGTGTGTGAGATATCACCCAGTCCTTGCTTACCCATAGAAAGTTGGTATTTTCCTCCACTCTCCATTTTCTTTTGCTACAGATTATGTTTTGCCCAATTACATATCATTTTCCTTCCTATATTAATTTTATACTAACTGCTAAATTCTAGTGTTCAAATTCATGACCATTCACTTTGTTCTCAGTTTGCTTTCTTAGAATAGATTTGATCATTTGTATTCTCTCTCATCCATTTCTGATTATTTTGGACTCTACTCAAAAAACCTTTAACCCTTTTTCTTTCAGATCATTAATAAACACATTTCATCATCTTTCTTTTGGTTACTTGGTTACAGTTTAGATTCTTGAGTAGTGAAGCCAAAAGGAATATTTGAGATAGTGTAACAATTCACTCATTTTCCATTTGTGGAGACCAATGTCCAGAAAGGTCATGTTAGTTGAAGTGACACATTAGTTATAACAGAACCAGAACTTAAACCTGGGTCTTTTGATTCTTGAGTTAATATACTTGCTACCAAGTCATTTGCTTATGAAATCATTTTCAGCTATCATCCATACAAAAATAAATTCTTGTACAAGTGAAAATTCTTGTACACTGTGAATTGGTATAATAATTTTTATTCACCTGTAGTTCATAATGGTTAATTTAAAACCTAAATATAAGCACGTAATAGTAACTAATTTTCTCATGGACTGCTCTTTGAGTCATTATTTAAATTATAAAATGAATACAATATTATTTATCAAATCAAATGATATGCCACAAGGCCATACTGGAAGCATATCCCCTTAAAATTCTTTCCTCTAAATTATAAACTCTAGTTGCTAATATTTATAGAAAAATGCTTTTCTTGGTCCTGGAAAAAGTCATGTCTTTAATTATTTAAGAGTTTAAATTAGTATCTTTGAATCTTTCTAACCATGAGTCTCTTTTAAAAATCACAAAAATCTCACGCCTTTTTTGATGTCATTTAAAATTCAAAATGTCAGATGACTTGCCTTAAAAAATCAAAGCAAAAGCATAAAACATCACTTTTTTTAACTTATTTGCCCATTATTAACTCCTCCCACTACTCTCTGCAACCCCCGTCAGACACCCCCCCCCCAGCCTCTACTGTCCTTGTCTACCCCCCAGTCTAAATTCTATTAGAAGGTCTATGGCAATGAACAGAGCTTACCACTTTGGAAGCATATATAATATTTATTGCATGATAATAATTATTGTGATTATTATAATTATTTCCTTGAAAGTCTATGCCCAATCTGAGCAGCATTAACATCAAGTTTCTATAATTTCTTGTTATCAGCTTTATGATTACCCAACTCCTTATATACCCAACTTGCTCTATAATCATGTAGCACTCATTCTGCTAGTAAGCTGACTTCCCAAGAGCTTGATTCTCAAGAATGTACATAAGAATTATCATGGGAAGTTTCCTAGACTTCAAAAAGATTCTAATTCAGATGGAGCTCAAAAGTCATATTCTGGCAGGTACTCCGGGTACTGTGCTATTGTACCAGATGGCCTGCAAAGTATCTTTTGAGAAACACTATTATCTAGGTGTTACTATAGGAGAGAGAATGTAGTAAACTTATTCTTGAGCAAGCAGAGTGTAGGAACATTTTTTGACACTATTAGTGTGCAACAGTCTGACCTCTTAGTGTGCAATAGTCTGACTTGCCTTTGGTACCTGAAGCTTTCAAAATCTACTTGATTCTATTCCTTCCCTCAGGTGCAGGGCAGGAACTATTTATTATGATGTAAGCTTTTTCTCTGCATGGTGAATGTTTTTTTGACCTCATTTCCAATTGACTCAATAAATCTGAGGTAACTTTACTTAAGAATGTGCCTAATATGGTAAATGAGAAATGGTATTGGATCATGCCAACATGCAGGCCAGTGTTCAGCCAAAAAGAATTGCTTAATTTTGCCTAATACTCTGCATCAGAGAATGAAACCATCACTGCCTTTATATAAACCATGTAGTAGAAATAAACTTGTCTATGTGCCTTGACCTTTCATTTTAGCCTTATTCCTATTAATCACTGCCTTAAAAATAGTGAAAGCTATTTCCAATGATTATTTTTATTGATTCTTCTCTTGTTTTTTGGGTGATAATGGTAGATTTTAGAACTAATATTCCACTTTCTCTTTTCCCTTTGAACTTGATGAGTGAGGTTATAGGAGGGATTGAAGTATAACCTTCCTAAGTTTAAGTTAACTTGATTCATATAAGAGGAGAAGAATGTCAAGAAGCTCCAGCAGCATAGGGTGAAACAATACAGAGTATGCCTGCTATGGGGTTTGAAATAACATAGTTTTATGGTATTATACATCCGTTCCCACTTTGTTTTAATAACAAAGTGCATCAATAAGCGAGCACTTCAATTCAGAAATTCATAAATACGTTTAAATGAGACAGAATTACTTTTCTTCAATTTATGTTTTTAATTGGAACAAGTATATTCAGGATACTACAGTGGTTTCAATTGCTAGACTAAATATTTGGGCTACTTATATTTTAAATCTACCCTAGTGCATATAACTAGAATATGTAACTTTATTATGTTTTATTACAAAGCCTTGACATTAGTGATTCACATCTTTGTTCTAGAAGAATAAATTAAATCTCTAAATTCTTAAAAGACCAGCAAGCACTTCTAATGTCCACAGATAAGATTTCTGGTTTGCATGTAGCCACCCATTTCTGGAGCTGTTATACAAGTGTGGCCATTGTAACTGTTAGGCCAAAACAAAGCAACAGAACATGAGGGTGTTGTATAGATGGCTAGCTCCAAGTAGACACTGGCATTATAAGGAGTCTCACTTCCCAGACTGACTTATGATCAATAATTCTATGTGTAGGTATGAACTTCATGACGGATTTCAGATTATTAGATTCTGGGTCGGGGGGGGGGGG